>APFE031679348.1:4046-15897 GCA_000404065.3 Pinus taeda
TTTGTTTGTCATTAGGTCTTCATTAGATTCTAGGAAGGTCTGTCTTGTCCGCAAGATCGACTCATTCCGCGTGACAACTTCCACAAGTATGGTTTTCCTAATAATACATCCCAAACTTCAACATAAGAAACATCATAGAGTACTTCATCCATGAAGGGATTGATGTTGTAAGGAAGGCGGCACTGTTGGGTGATGCAAAGATCTCATCCTTGGCGAAGCGACCCAGTTGTGTATGGTTGTGGATGTGTTGTCATCGGTAGACCCAGTCACTTCATGACCTCTGCTAAAATGAGGTTCTTTTGGCTCCTGCTGCCGAGAATGAACTGCAGCAGAGAACCCTTAACCCACATCTTCCTTTTCATTGCTACAGATTTGTAGATCCAAAGTATCGCTTCTTCTGTTTAAACATCTGCTCAATCTTGAAAGCGTATCAATATGTCATGCCGAGTGAGGAGATCTCTAGGAACTCCATCGCATCTTGGATGTACTTGTATAGACAGTTGCGGTACTTGAGTACCAAATGTCGCTCAGAATCCTTGATACCCAACTTTGTGTGAAGGGTATGGAAAACATTTATGAACTATGACACATCCTTGTCCCTTCCCTATCGTAGCGCGGTCCACTTTATGTATTTATCTTCATAACTCCCGACAAGGTACTATTTTTCCTTGATGGCATCTCAGAAAGAGTCCCAAGTGGGTGTGTTGAAAACAGTGAGGATTCCCTCTTGTCCTTTTGTTCACAATAGGTTTCCCAACAGTCCTTGGCATGTGGGGCGGCTTTGGGAAGTGATAAAGTAACTTTTTCCCAATTGGAAAAGTCATGAACTGAAAAATATCCTTCCAACATATTCAACCATTTATCTATGACATCTGCATCTATCTGGCCCTCAAATATAGGAATATGAAATTTAACTTGTACCTTAAAAGGAGTGGCGCCTCTAGAGTCGTTGTTGGATGAAGATGCTTCACCTATGGGTAGCCGTCGAAGGATCTGGGCAAAGTTATCCCACATCATGTTCCTCTATCACTTGAGAGCTTCCTCAAGCAATATTTTGAAAGGATCTCATACCCCCTCATATTTTTTTTCTTCCACCATGGGAGGTTATCGAGGTTTGTGAGGTTGGTCTTGCAAAGGTTCAACTAGTTCAATCCCTAACTCCTTATAACCTGACCTCATTATGGACATGCAAAGAAAAAAAGAGAGAGCAGACCACTCTGATACCAATGATCTGAACTTAAACAGGAATGCAACAAATTATAGATAAAACGATAAATAAAGAGATGCAATAGCAATAACACTTCATTTCATTAATATCAAAATACTGAAATATGCTTACAAACAGAATGGAAATAAACAAGCTTGGGTGATGGTAGATTATCTCTGAGAAGAGATGTGGCCGCTACATGCCTTTGAATTGTGTTACAATGAGGCTCAAGGGAATATTTATTATTGAACAATAAGATAAAACCCTAAACAACCAAAACCCTAACCTCAAGAGATGTAATGCCAAGAGTTTGTGGGCCCCGTTGGGGTTAGTTCGGCAACCAACTTCCTCTGGTTGTAACTTGGTCATATTATCTTCATTTGGCACATACAATACCTTGTTGGAAAGGTCTCTCCGATTACTAAAAGATTTGCGGTAGACCCTTGTGTATGGCGACGGGCTTGCTGCGGAATTAAAAAATAAACGTCGTTTAGGGGGTCAAAACTATTCCCAAAGTTCAGGACCCGGAAAACTACTAAAAATAGTAAATGCTGAAATAAACAAGGAGACAGATGAAACCGACTAGAGGTTTAGGTGGAATATGTGGGTGGCAACCAATATCCACTCAGATCAAAACACCACATGAATATATTTTCTTTAAGGGGGGAATTCAATTTCCATAGCGCTTGTCACCATCATTTTTCCTCCTCCTCCGGTCTACCATCCAAAAGGAAGATGAAACCCAACTTTGGAATATATGAAACAAAAGAATAAATGCACCAAATGAGCTCATCATATTTTTCATTCAGTCAGATGTGACCGTCCAAAGGATCTTTGATATAATCCTACCAAGAATTTCGATGATCCCCCACAAGTCTCATATTCGCAATTGAAATCCAGCATAGTTGCTAGATAAGGGAAAGAGCTAAGTTTGCAATATGATCTAGCTTATTGTATCCATTATCCCTAAGGAATTTTGCAAGAGCAAGAGGAAGGAAATGATTTACAACACTAGCAAAACATGGATCAATTTTCAAGTGAACTCTATCACCCCTCGCAACCTTCTAGTCCATACCACTTTCAATAATATGAAAGAAATTTAGGTCCGCTCTCCAAACAACTGATATATTTTCTCTTTACTTTTTCAGATTCCTTAACCATTATTCAATAAAATAGGGGGCAATGTACTTTTGGTAAATAATAGAGGTCCACAGACTATGTGGAGATCAAGAACTAGCCACATTTTACAACTAAAGCTTTGGAGAAAAAAATAAGTTTTTTAACCCCTATCCACCCAAAGCTTTCAGATGGGCGATAGAGTCCTAGTTTACCCATGGACACTCTTGACTCGTTATTTCTATCCCAAATAAAACCAAAGCATAAATGCTTAATTTTATCCAATACACACTTTGGGACTCAAGCTAATGATGCCTAGTATACAAAAATAGCTTCCAACACAGATTTTATAAGGACCAAACTTACAACCCTGGAAAACCACCTATGATACCAAATTTTGATTTTTATTTTATTTTTCAACCTTCATAATAAGCCATTCCCAATCCGCTTTGCTGTAATAGTTTGGTTTCAGCTGAAAACCCAAATATTTTAAACTTGGCTTCAAAGGCTTTGAATCATAGGGAAGAAGTTGAGAAATCTAATGGAGTTTAGCTTCATAGAGATTGTGATGTGACAGGGAAGATTTATGGGGGTTTATCGACATTCCATTGGCACAACCGAAAAGGGAGAGGATCTCCACAAGAACCAAAATCTCTCTGATGTCCCTAGAGAATAATATGAGGTTATCATCAATTAAAAGAAGAAGAGAAATAGCCATGTTCCAGGAAATGAGAGAACCTTGAAAAGGCCTCCTCCTCTTTGCATCGGAAGGAATGCCACTCAGTCCCTCAGCAACCAGGAGGAAAGGAATGGGAGAATTGAGACAACCCTATCACAAACCCCTTTGAGCATGAAAAAATGGGAATATAAGAATGGTGAAATAAATTGTTTGAATACAGCTCATGATCTAGTTTATGAAGACCAAACTAAATCCCAAATATGTAAATAGAAATATGATAAAAATCTAATTTACTCTATCATATGCCTTTGATAAGTCAATTTTAATAACATCCCCCTTAGCCCTAAGGGTTATCTCAGTTGTTTGATTTCTCGTTGCTAAAGTACCTTGCCAATGGGAGGTCCATAGGGTCAATCCTCCCAAACATCCTTAGAGTTAGGCTCTATTAGTTTGGCTAGCGGGATGTGATCCCTTCGAATTGATCTACCTAGATTTTTCTTAGAAAAGAAAAATAATAATAACAACGTCAGTCATATTTTTCAATTTAATATTGTGGATGCCTTCTTGAGCCACCCCAATATCCTCATGAATTTTTTCTCCCTTCCAAGAAAGCAAATTGCTCAAGGGAAATGTATTTGGATAGGATAGGTTTGATCCTCAAAGCAATAATCTTTGTTATATTCTTAGAAATGGAATTACACAAAGAAATGGGTTTGCAATACGAGAAAGATAAGAGGTGGATGGATTTTGGAATAAGGGTGATGAAAGTTGTGTTGAATACAAGAAAATGTTTTCCCTCCAACCTAGAATCTTTAGTAACCATTAGAAGATCAGGGCCAAGAATTTAAAAATGATGCAGAAAAAATTCAACACCCCACCCATCTAGACTAAGACTTTTGTTGTGCTGAAAATTGTGAACCTATAGATCCTCTATAGAAACAACCTCCATGTCTTTCTTGCTTTCTTTCTCATCCACCATTGTTGGGAAAAGTTGTGAGATTTGAATTACTTCAATAATTAAAGTTTCTTGAGGAGCTCTATAAATATTTTCAAAATGCCTTTTACCCAACCTAGCCAAGCCTTCAAAGCAAGAGACATCTACACAATTTTCATCCTATAAGCTTGATAAAGGGTTAATCACTTTCCTACCTTTAGCATAAGCCTAAAAAAAAATTGTGTTTTCATCACCACTCTTTAACGAAATAACTCTACTTTTTAGATGTCATTCCTCCTCTCTATCAGTAAGGAGCACCATCTTCCTTTTTTCAAGGTTTTTATGGGAAATACAAGATTCCAAAGATGAAAGGTCTTCCCCATATGAATATGAAATAACCATAAGGTGCCTTTCGATTTCTTCCAGTTCATAAGTTTCCATCATTATCTTCCTTTTTTCCCAGTCATTGGTATTTTGTTTCACATCTTTTAAATTTGTTGCAAATTGGGCCGCAACAGAAAGCTTTGATCGAGAAGAGATGGGTTTCCATGAATATTTAACTAAGGATAGAAAATCTAAATCATTTACCCAAGATGGTTTTATCTTCAAATAACTTCAAGGTTTTCTATGAGATCCCCAAAATTCAAGGAAGATTTGGGAATGATTTGAGATGCCCACCTGCCTAGTCAAGTTTTTAATAAGGGGACGTGAATCTAGAAGGTATTTAGCAATAATAAACTTGTATATATATTGAGACACCCAATCCTCTCCAGATCAATGATTCTGCTAGGTGGGATATATTTTGATAGGCTCCACATCCACACCCCTGCTACGGATAAACATGCTTCTGAAGAAGTTAGATAAAGGATATGACCTTGCCCAAGGACCCCAAGATTTATAGGGACCCATGGAAAAGTTTAGATTACCTCCAATGATGACATGCTTAAATCGAAAAAAAATATTTGTTGAGAAGGGATTCCCAAATATAAATACAATTTTGGGAAGGTCCATTAATATTAATTAACATGACAGGATGACCCAAAACTATGGGCGATGCCTTAATCCCCAAAATTGATTCCATACTTCACGAGTTTTGTACCAAAATTTGACAAGGATTCTAACCCACAATAAGCCCCCTCAAACGACTAGATGCATCGAAAACCATGAAGGGCCACCCCCTAAGAAGAGATTCCAAACATAAAGAGAGTTGACTACAAGAGTCGAGGGTCTCTTGGAGAAAGATGATATTATATTTATTAACTTTAACTAAGCACTTTAGAACTTGTTTTTTGGAGGGGAAAGCAAGACCCATACAGTTTAAAGACATAATATTCATTTAGCAAACTGCATAGGGGTTGGGCTTGCTCTAAGGGCCCCAGTAATTGAAATTTTCCTACCCATAACCAAATTCTCTTGGGATTCCTTTTTTTTCCCCAGAAAGGTAGTATTTCCTACCATGTCAACAACCTTCTGTTGTAAGATAAGGAGATTTTACCAAGGCCCCAGACAATACCTCCTTTCCTGGGTACAATTGAATGATAATGAAATTTGTAAATAACCTCATTAGAGATGTGATGCTCCGAGGAAGAAAGATGTGAGGAGGAGGAGGGGGAAGATAGGTCCCCCAAAGCATTAGGGAAATAGCATGGTGCCATAATAGGTATTAAAGGGGGGGACTGAGGATAGTTACACTTATAAATATAGATAACATAACTTTGGAGTACATAAGGTGACAAAAAAAATAGTCATTGTATGTGCACAAGAACTAAAATATTTCCTTAATAAATATAAGGAGATAGATGGGGAGAAATTGGATGTGGTATTTGAATAGATTGGGGCAAATGAGTTGGAGGAAATTCCATATATTTAGAGCCCTTTAAGGAGAGAGATAACTCAGGTCAACCTTTCTTGAGACCCTGAGGATGCATACTATTAGATAAGACCTGCATCTCTCGTGGCTAAATGTCAAGTTCCACATCTCCAATGGATGTCAATGCTTTAGCTTAGAAGGACCTTTTACACAATGAAATCACACACTATTTGGCTAGGTGCTTTTGTTTATGGATCTGCCTACAATGAAAAGGGACCCATTCATAGTCTAAATCCATAGGATCCATAATTGAACCCATATTTATCAAATCACGATGCCCACATAGAAATTCCATACAGATGATTATCCTTGCCATATCACTTGTAGTGAGGTAGGATGAATCATGCTCTAAATAGACTCCCAAGGGATTGTCAATGTCTCTAAAAAGTAATTCGTGCCAGTAGTAAGCAGAAATGTTTGTGATTCTAAACCAAAGAGTGACAATGTCTGATCGTCCTCACTTAGTGTTAAGATGTGGAGACCACAACTTGAAAACCATAAAAGAACTATCAATAGATAGAACCTTGTTTGTAGCCAACTTAGAGTCCTCGTCATCTTGAAAAATTAAATGAATATAGCCCTTTGCGATAACCCTAATCGAAAAAAAGTATTTTATTAATAGCTGAACAACCCCGTCAACCCATTGAGTGAGAAATTGCATCCCAAATTTACAACCACAAACCCACCTGACCAACGACCTACTGCATAATACCTTTTCCTAATGAATTATAGCCACATATGAGCTAAGGGTGAGAGGCATAATCACTTCCTTTGATAACTTGATGCATTGGTCTTTCTTCCTCTTTCCCAGAGCAAAACCCTTCCCTTTGTTTGGAAATTTTGAGCCCCTGTCTTCTTTATCTAAGTAGTACATCGATGGCTCAAGAGATTCAAGATGAACTGAGCCCCATCCCTTGTAGTGGATACCAACTCTTGTAGTAATGTGCTCGTCGAGGGAAGCTAGGAGGGGAAGGGAGGAATGGAGACAAAAGATGTGACCGCCAAAAAAATGACCTTGTTACTAAGAGTTTAAACTACAAGAAAAGACTAGGTTTGAAAAGAGCCCAACCGAATACCCAAGAAATCATGTGACTGCTGAAAACTCAAACCCTAAAGAGGAAAATTTGAAGCTCTAGGAGGTGACAAAGGCCCTGAAGAAAAATATGCACCCTTGAAGGCTTGTAGCAAAGTAGAACCCCCCAGCAATAGAACATTCTAAAACCAAAGCCCCGTCATTTGAAGGAGAAAAATCCAAAGAAAGAGGATTAGTGGGTACATATGGAGCATAAATAAACACTCTTGTTCCTAAAATAGTGGAAACACCAAAAGGCATATGATAGACCATGGACTAATGGGCCTAGATGCCCTAAATATTCATCAGATCCATGACATAGTCCATATTTTCCTCATCCCCTATGATTGGGGGACATGCCATTACCTAATCAAAGGCACCAAAACTTGTAGAAAGCCACTTGTATTAAGACAAAATATAAAACAAGCTATTCTGTAGGAAACATAAATGCCAAGATAAATGCTTCATCCACGGGAACGGTGCTGAGAAATTGAAAAAAATATATTTGAAGTAAAACTTCAACAAAATGATAAAAGCGTGGAAAGACCACCTTAAGATTGATTATTTGAGATATAAATGGAATTGGGAAACATAGGAAACCGACCACCATGAAGTTCCTGAGAGAACCCGTTGAAACCCTAACCCTCCATTGCCCAACTTAACCAAATATACTACAGGGCATATTTAAACAAAACTACCAAAGATGAATAATACAACATGTATATTATGGTAACAACATCACATTTAAATAGAAACCATACATAATTAAACATGTTTACTATATGCATGAGTATAACACACATATTTTATAAAAATCACAGTTGGTTGTAAACTAAGGATGTTCCTCCCAACATTATTCTCTACTATTTTATGTCTCTTAATGGAAATCAACCCTCTATTTGGAGCTATGACATCATAAGGAAAAACACTAGCTCTACTCTTAGCCCAAAGCCCACCAACACTGAGGTTTCTTACTCAACTAACCATCCCAACCACCACCTCTCTTTTCACCACATCCCACACAAAATAAGAGGGGATCCCCCTTTTCTACTCCTGCAATCCCTCTATGTAAGTTCCTCTTCTAAAGCACTAGTGGAGATTGGCCAGGAAAAAAGATATGTCGGGACACTAGGGATGCTTTTATGGTAGTCTTTCATTGGATTGATACATAATTTACCTCTCTGCCATGGTTCTCTTACTTAATCTATATGACCATACAATTTTGGTAGCTTGTAGAGGAAATGAATGGGAGAATGTGTAAAAGTGCTCCTAAACTCACTAAAAACCCACATTTTTATGTACAAGGCTTCAACTTGACACATGGAAACCTGGCCTAGTATTTTCCAACTATTTTTCACATATCACAAGGTTAATTTGGATAAGGATAAAATTTTATTATTTATGGCTTTGACCCCCTCTCATTCCACTCTCATGGAGTCATAACCCCCATACTATTTTCCATTCCTTTGTCACACAAGCAACCATTTATTTTTTTCATAATATGAAGTACGTTGTTTACATGACATCATTTGGCCCTTGACCTTATCATATGACTCACCAACCTATATAACTGAGATGTACAATACATTAAAAAATCATGGGTATTATATATTCATAGTTTAAACCTAAACAATGTTGAATAAACATTATATCATTAGCACTATCATAATTAACGTAAAAATGGTTGGGTGTGGAGCCTGATTATCTTCTGTATTCAAAGGTATTGCCACATTGGACCCCAGTTCGAATGGGGCGCAACCTGCCCGTAAAATATTCATTGTAGGGGGCTCCGAGGGGGGCACGGCTGTGACCTTAGGGAGCCCCCCCTTGGTGGTGGGTTTCGGGGCAACACACCTCGAAGCTAAGAATAGATGTAAAATTGCCTTGTAAAAGAATAGTAATTTCTAAGTCAATATGGTCGTCATTAACAGAGATCTAACAGTAGAAAGTATGTTTAATTTAGGGTTTTTCCACTAGAAGGCAACCCCTTAACTGTATATGAGGGAATTGTATTGCGTCTATGTAGATCTGTATTCTGAGTGAGAAAGAGAGAGGAGATGAGAGCGAAGAGGGTGTACAGCGGATTGCTAGGTTGAATCTTTAGTTTGTTGGATAATATAAAAGGAAGGACTGGTTGTTCTCCCGTGGACGTAGCCCAAACTGGGTGAACCACGTATATCTGTGTCTCTCTTGTTTTATGTGTTTTCTGTGTTTATATGTCTACAATATTTTATGTGTTCCATTGCTCCGTAATATATAATTTTCTAACCACTGGTATCAGAGCCGAAGGCCTTTTTTGGCTGACAAACTCGTAAGAGAGAAGGATTCCTAGTTCGAGTGGGAGCAATGGCGGAAGATGGTAAGTTTAGGGTCGAGAAATTTAATGGCCAAAACTTCTCGCTCTAGAAGATGCAAATGGAAGATTATATGTATCAGAAAGATTTGTACCTACCATTGGGTGGGAAAACAAAGATGCCAACGGGTATGATAGATGAAGAATGGAACCTTCCCGATAGAAAGGCACTTGGAATAGTACGGTTGTGCCTCGCAGCGTCGGTCGCCTTCAACATTTCAAAGGAAACAACAATGGAGGGTTTGATTAAGGTGTTGGCGAAACTATATGAAACACCCTCGGCCTCAAATAAGGTATTTCTTATGAAGCGTTTATTTAATATGAAGATGTCCGAAGGTGGATCTGTTGTAGACCATTTAAATGATTTTAATACTGTTACAAGTCAGTTAAGTTCTATAGGGGTAAACTTTGATGATGAAGTTAGAGCTTTGTTATTCTTGTGCTCATTGCCAGAAAGTTGGAATGGTTTAGTAATGGCCATTAGTAACTCTGTTTCTGGATCTAGTACTTTAAAGTTTGATGATGTTGTCGGTGCTATCCTTAGCAAGGGAATGCGACAGAAAAGCTCCAGTGAGACATCGGGTAATGCTCTGATTACATAGTCTAGGGGAAGAAAAATAGAAAGAGGAAAGAGCTCAGGATATCACAGTAAATCAAGGAAAGGTAGATCCAAGTCTAGATCGGGGATAACGTGCTGGAAATGCGGAAAGAAAGGACACCTAAAGAAAGACTGTAGATCTTGGAAGGGAAAAGAAGGAGATGCACAACAAGAAAACAATCATGAAGAAAATGTGACAGGTGAGGTGTTCAAGATGCTTTGATTCTTTCTTTCGAAAATATTACCGATTCCTGGGTGGTAGATTCAGGGGCCTCATTCCATGCCACACTTGATAAGAAATACTTTCATGATTATGTTCAAGGAGATTTTGTACTAGTCTGTTTGGGTGATGATAAACCCTGTAAAATTGTTGGAATGGGTAAGGTTCTTGTAAAACAACAGAATGGAAACCAATGGCTACTAAAGGAGGTAAGGCATGTTCCATATCTGAAGAAAAATCTGATTTCAACAGGGCAGCTAGGCGGTGAAGGTTGTGTGGCAAATTTCACAGATAAAGCTTGGCAGGTCACCAAAGGAGCCCTGGTAATAGCAAAAGGCAAAAAGGTCGGTACATTGTATTTATGCAATGGTATTTCTAACTTTGTTAATGCTTTAACTTCCAAAGGAGCAGATGCAGCATTATGGCATCATAGGCTCGAACACATGAGTGAGAAGGGGATGAAGATCCTTCACTCAAGGAATTTGTTGCCAGGTTTGAAGAATGTTTATTTGGACTTCTACGAGAATTGCATTTATGGAACTAAGAAGAGAGTCAGATTTTTCAGAGTTGGGAAAGAAAAGAAGAGCGAAAGATTAGAGCTTGTGCATACAGATGTATGAGGACCTGCTCAGGTATCATCTCTCAGTGGCTCTCGTTATTATGTTACTTTTATTGATGATGCAACTAGAAAAACTTGGATTTATTGTATTAAGAATAAATCTGATGTATTTGATACTTTCAAGAAATGGAAAGCTTTGGTTGAGATTAAGATAGAAAAGAAATTGAAATGTCTCAGATCAGACAATGGAGGTGAATATTGCAGCAACGAGTTTGATTGGTACTGTTTAGAGGATGGAATTCGCAGAGAGAAGACAATTCCAAGAACACCACAAGAAAATGGTGTGTCAGAAAAGGATGAACAGAACAATCATGGAGCGTGCAAGTTGCATGAGATTTCATGCAGGATTGCCTTTACAATTTTGGGTAGATGCTATAATACTGTTGTTTATCTAATAAACAGAGGGCTTTCAAGTTCCTTGGATGGTGGTGTTCCAAAGGAAGCATGGACAGGAAAAAAGGTAAACTACTCCTTTTTAAAGCCTTTTGGTTGTGAGGCCTTTGTCCATATTAATAAAGAAAATAGAACAAAGCTTGAGGCGAATTCAAAGAAATGTACTTTTATTGGATATGGTGTTAATGATTTTGGTTATTGCTTATATGATTACGAAAATCACAAATCATTAGGAGTAGAGACGTAATATTCAATGAAAAGGTCTTGTATAAGAATCAGTTGCAGGAAAAGAAACAGGAAAAAGAAAACAAGGAATACATAGTTCTTGATGAGATCACTGAAAAAGAAAAGGTGCCTAAGAATAATAATAATCAATAACCACAACAACAACAACAACCACAACAGCAACAGGAACCCCGAACACCTAAAACTGGTGTTAGAAGATCTACCAGGATAAGTATACCCCCTGAACGATACTCTCCTTCATTATATTATTTATTGTTGACTAATTCTGGTGAACCCGAATGTTATGAAGAAGCAATGCAGGTCGAAATCAAGAAGAAGTGGGAGCTAGCCATGGAAGAAGAGATGGACTCCTTAATGCATAACCAGACTTGGGAATTAGTCAAGTTGCTTGCAGGTAAAACTACATTGCAGAATAAATGGGTTTACAAGCTAAAGGAAGAAGATGGAGGAAAATAGAGGTACAAATCTAGACTTGTAGTGAAGGGGTTTGCACAGAAGAAAGGTATTGATTTTGATGAAATATTTTCTCCTATTGTTAAAATGA
>APFE031679353.1:0-13196 GCA_000404065.3 Pinus taeda
AAGAAAAGCAGACAGTCACATCAAAGAACACCAGATATAAGGTGGAAACCCAATGTGGGTGAAAACCACCTGCTGCAATATGTCTCTATCTTCTCTCAAATTAGAAACTCCTTTTACAATGGTCTTGTACTGGTGCAGTCCTTTACCAGTACGCAGGCTGCAACCTGCAGAGAGCTACAACTCTCTCTCGTTTTCCAGTCTCTCCTGGAAGGGAGCTACAACCCCCTACTTCTTTTCTTTCAAGGAAAACTTTTCATAAATTTTCAAACTGGATCCATAAACATCAAATGATCATCAAGTACCAGTAAGTCACCCAGATAACCAGATCCACAATAACAGTAAACTAAACCCAGAACACCTTATCAACAAAAAAATCAGTCAACAAAAGATATTAAGACAGATAAGCAATTTCCTTTTCTCTGGCCTGTGGCGTCTCCGCACTACGCCTTCTGTGGCGCCTCTGTGGCATCTCTACACTGCGCCTTCTGTGGCGCCTTCGCACTGCGCCTTCTGTGGCACCTCCGCACTGCGCCTTCTGTGGTGCCTTCGCACTGCGCCTTCTGTGGCGCCTCCGCACTGCGCTTTCTATGGCGCCTCTGTGGCGTCTCCGCACTGCGCCTTCTGTGGTGCCTCTGTGGCGTCTCCTGTGGTGCCTCCGCACTGCGACTTCTGTGGCACCTCCGCACTGCGCCTTCTGTGGCGCCTCTATGGCATCTCTACACTGCGCCTTCTGTGGTGCCTTCACACTGCGCCTTCTGTGGCACCTCCGCACTTCCGCAGCTGCAGCGCTCGAGAGATCACCCTTCACAGATTCGCTTTTCCACTTCACTTTCATATAGATTGGTTTGAAACAATAACCCAATATTTTAGATCTTAAGATATTCAACCCAAAAGCATACACAAGCCAAATGATCTCCTTTGCTTTATATAGGCAAGCTCTTCCTCAAATCATGGACCAATACCACGGGCCAAAACCATAGGATCAAAAACTGTGTGACTAATACCATGAACCAACCATGAAAGTGCGTGAACTTTTCTCCACATGAAATAAAATTTTCTCTGCATAAAATTCCGTGAGCTTTTCTCTACATGAAATAAACTTTTGCATAAATTTCTGTAAACGTTTCTCTACATGAAGTAAACTTTTCTCTGCATAAAATTCCGTGAACTTGAAAATAACTTTGCTGCACTATAATTTATCATCTGAGTGATTTGCCATCAAGGACAACACTTGTCCCATAATGCCAACAGATGCTTATATGATATTGAGAATAATTTGATGAATACGATATGAACAAAAAACAAGTCAAGAGATGATGCAAAATGGTTGATGCAGAGATTTACTTCCCTTGAACAAAAGTACGAAACATTTTTTGGCTTAGGAAGCCTGGATTATAATGAACTTTGTATAAGTCTGAGATATAGGAGGTGTAAAGTCTGAGATATAGGAGGTGTCAAAAAAATCTTCATATTAATGTAATACTAACCAACCAAAGGAATACTTATTTTAGAATAAGGCTAGACTCTCGAACACCATACTAAATCCCAACCCAATGAGGGAAAGACTCATAATTTGATGCTTTGTTCAAGGGCGACACAACCAACTCTTCTACCAAGATAATGAAAGAAGCTCTTCCCATCCTCTCTTTTTTTGGAATATTTAATTTTTTTATATTTTTCATATTATAAAAGGCTTGAAAAAGAATAAAATAATGCTTATAGTCCACTAGAGGGAATGAGTGTCATAGGCAAACAAACTAGTTCTAGAACTTGGAACATTTCTATGCCAAATGTAAGGTAAAATGTGTAGGATATTGACATTCAGGGTCGAGTCGAAAAGGCTATAAATGAATTGCTTGAACTTTTAGAAAAAGTATAAAAAAAATGGCTTATGTGAGAGAAAAGCTAAAGTTGACTTAAGGCCAAAAACATAAGTGGTCAATATGCAATGCAATAGTACAACTTAACAAGTGGGAGCCTTTAGGGTATAAAGTCAGAATAAGAATGAGGCTTCAACACAGAGTCATGATGGGAATAAATAGAACTCCCAAGCCTATGAAGAATACTTTAGCATCACTTCCAAGTGACAACAATGTACTATCTAGAGCACCCATGATAAGGTAGGATCTACCACAAAAATTCTGACACTTCCAAGTAGTGAGAAGGTTCCACATCACAATTTGGTGGGATCGATCCTAAGGTGAAATTGGAAAAGGAAACTAATAATGCATAATGCAAGTTGGTGAACCTAACTTATATTCCAATTTCAAGATCCAATATCTCTCAATGTAGATCAATTGTAAATATACAAGTGGGAGCCTCTAGGGTATAAAATTAGAATAAGAGAGAGGAAGAAAAATGAGGCTTCAATGCAAAGTTGCGATGAGACTAAAGCAGACTCTTGAGCCTATATAAATTTCACAACATGGGCAACAAATTATCAGTGAGTTTCTAATTACGAAGCCCATGTGAGGAAGGCTCTACCACTAAGTTGTGACATAAAAGTTACAAGTGAAAAGGTTAAATGTCACAACATAGTGGGATCAACCTTATGGATCGGGACTACAAAATGAGGTCAGAATGCAATATGAAACATTAAATTTCTAACCTATATGTTAGTTTAGGGGACAATGCCTACCACAATAGGTCAATTATTGTGGAAACGTAATGACAAAAATGTCGCTAAGTGATAAAAAGTCTTCAGTATCCTAAAAAGTACTAAAATATACTCATAGATAGGCTAAAAAATTATAAAATAAGTCATAAAATGGACAAACTATAGAAAAGTGGGTTAAAATTTCATATAAATAAGTTCAAAATGAAATTAAAACTCACCCTTTATGTTTTTACCCATTTTTGTGCTCTTGAGCGGTTTTTACCCTCGAACTTTAGCATATGATTGCAAGAGATCTAACTAACAAAATCCAAATCCACAAGATACATTTAATTATAAAATCGATACTCTATGATTTGATTGTATTTTTAAGGACTTTGATCAAATTTTGATGGCTCAAATTTCACCTTAAAAATCAGGTTGCATATATGAGGATTTTAATTTATCTGGGTGTGTATAGGAAGCCCTCCACATGCCTTGCTAAAAGAAATGTCATGTACATACATGACTGTCCAAAAAAAAAAGAATACATGCAGAGTTAGATTTGAAGACTTAGATTTAATTATTTGATTCAATGAAATTTGGTAGGATGGAACTAATTTGTCGTGAAAGAGAACTTGAGGAGATTGAAAACTTGGTTTTGAGTATCTAAGAAGCAATGGATGCCTTGAAAAAATGTGGATTGCTTAAGTTATTTATGATGTTGAATATCCAGGCCCAAAAGAAGTTATTTAATGTCATCATCGACTATTTGGACCTCGAGTGAGGACATTTTGTGATTGATTCCATGCCTTTGCAAATTGAAGTGGAGGATATTGTTACATAATATTTTGTCACACCTCCTGCACTTCCCTGTGACATACCCCGCAATGCTCGAAACATGACCATTATGTAGTGTACTCATTCATATATGTAGCTCAGATCCTTCCTAATACATTGATTAGAAAATGCCTTGAGTTTCCCCTTAAGGAAATAGCTCTAAAACCCTAATTTGAGAATCATCTCCCTTATGAGACTAAAAAACAATGATGATCGCTTGTTGCACTATACTCAACCCATTATGGCATCGCTCTATTTTCTTGTATACCTGAGATGATCCCAAAAATTAAATTTTCCCAAAGAGGATGAGAAGCTTCGTGATATAAAAACTTCCAAAGCGGCGAGCTGGAGGTTGTTCGGTGTAGACGAGGTCGAGTTCTCCCAAGTTGGCCTCTTGGTCTTATCCCTACGAGCTACCTCCTTGAGATGAGGGCCTAGTCCTATCTTTGAAGAGATCCTAACTCCCTTTCCCAGCCTACATATTCATCCTCTCCCATTCCCAAATGGTTGGTCTATGTCTATTTGCACCCTTATGCTAAGATTGTGCCTATATGCTACTCATTTGGCTTGGAGAAGGAGTGCTTGGAGAGCTTAGCTTAGAATTGGATATTCATTCAAGGAGAGCCTATTGACATCAAGGCTTAGTTGTATGCTTCCTCCTTTATTCTATTAATATACATCTGCTGGTTCATTTTCTCTAAATGTGTATTCTCATGTATCATTTAGCTTAACATTCGTTGATCAATTAAGTAGGTTGTTTTTGAATATGCTATTGGTATTTGCATTCCTTGTTGTGTCCTGATCTCTTATGCAAGTGCATAAATGTTGTGAGAAGCAAGAATGATATCATGATGCAAGTGATTAAAGGTCTTCAACAAAGGAGATTGAGACAACATCAAAACAAGGTAGGCCATATTCTTCGTCTCTCATTTCAATTGTAACTTAAGAAAGTGGCTGGTAGATTGTCACTTAGGTTGCTAGACCCACTCATTGGGCTAGACAGATCATCTCTGTCCATAGAGAGGATGTACCTAGACAACAAAATGGCGACTCCACTGGGGAAGTTATGATCCTTTCTATTCAATCCTTCATCCTATTTTTTGCTGAGTTTGACCAACCATTCATTTTCAGACTTGTTTGTTTGTCTGCAACTCTTTTCAGTTACTGATGATTGCTTGAAGGTTCTTAGTTTTTGGTTGATCTTGAAGAATTTTTGGTTTTATCTCATCTTTCTTGACCATCATGATTTTCTTCCTGACAGTCGCGATGACATCATGGATGTTTTAATTATAGTCACGTTTATGTTTTTTTTCCTTTGATAGGTGCGATGCTCCCAGAGGTTAAAGAAAATTAAGATTTTTCTTCTTGATTTCAGTATTTTCCATTCTAGAAGTGGTTTGTTAGTGTGATTATAGTGTCATTGTCTTCGTTGACATGTTTTTCTAACTGCAATTTCCTCTTGATTTGGTTTAAGTGTGTTTGAAGCTTGATTGGCTTTGTAGGGTTCCTAGGGTTTCTAGGTCACCCTTTATTCACTCACTGGTATGTTCTTCAGATATCAATTACCTTTGTTGAAAGAGTCTTTTTGAGTCTAGACATATTCTCCAAGTCCTTTTGGTTCTTTGGTATAAAGTTGTTTTCATTAGTGTGGAATCAAGTAGATGCTTTGAAATTCCCTTTAGTTATGTTGGCAAGCAATACATTAAAAAATTGTTTGTTTTTTATTGAATTTAAAGAAAGTTCTTGTTTTTATTCTTGTGTTTCGGAAAGTGAAAGTGTGTATCATTTAAGTATTTTCGAAACATTTCTTGCATTAAAATCAGAAAGTGAAAGATATTTTCATGATTAGTGAATTGTTTGCATTTTCTTTTGCCCTTTTGCACTAGTTTGCATTAATTGCATTAAAGTGAAAAGAAGATCATTATTGTATATTTAGTGACAAGAAAGGTTTTTCATTTCTATGGCATTGCCTTTGCTAGTAGAATGAAAGATTAGTTTTCAATTTTACTTATTGAATTGAAAAAATTGTATTGATGCTTTTGGATTGTTTGATGCATTGATTCATTGGTTCTCTTCATTTGTTAGAACATCCTTCCAAGAATGAAAAGTTTCATTTTCATCATTTAGTTGCATTCTAGGAACATGTGATATAATTGAGCCCTCAAAAATGAAACTTAACTCAAAGATCAACTTAAAATTTACCTTAATGAATCTAAGGAGCATTTGAAATATTAATGCTCATACTTAGTGTTCTAGGCTAGGGATGTATTCTGGCATCTATAAAACTCAACAATTGTCATTTACAATGCTCTTGCATTAGATAGTGCTAGCACGAACTTGTGCTCCTTGTACTGTTGAGTATATAAAGGGAGACCCTCATGGGTTGCAAACCTTTATCCATAGGAATCCGAGTTTGTCGCCCTGTAAACATGATACACTGAACACAACATTTGGGTAGATTGCCTGCACATAAGTCAAGTCCTTGGTAAATTTATTTGCTAAGGTGTATATTGCAGTTCACAGTTACTTGGTAATCCCTTTTTCCTAGAGTATTCTGAGTAGTAATTTCGATCTTTTCTGACTACTTAAATTTGAAAACATCATCGAGCACTTGTCCTTTTAAGCTCGCTAAATCAACAAAATATACTAGTCACCTTTTCATCCTTTTCTCGACTCTTAAAACATGAAAAGGAAAAGTTTTTGTTTCAAATTATAAAAATAACTGTCACCAATAACATGCAAACCCACGTAGTTGCTTCTTAGCCCAATCTTGAGTAAATCCATGTAAATTTTATTGTTAATTGGCCCTCAACGAATCTCCTCTCCTTTTCTACTCCTGAGAGGAAGTCATCATGGATGAACCATTGAGTTCACCCCAAATCTCCCCTTCGTTGTTTGATACTGAAGGGTATTCACAAGGAGTTCTCTTGGAACTTCCTTAGTCACTTGAAGCTCAAGGTTTTGAACTTGGGATTGTCCTGAGCATTCAACCCCTTTCTTCTTTTCCACCACCTTCGGATTCCTTGTCACTTCAAGAATTTGATCTAGAAACCTCGAGAGTCCATAGAGGTTTGCCTTATATCTGCCAAATCTGTTATTTGATCATGTCGTGGTATCTCCTCAACATTCTTACAGTCCTTATGATCGGCTTGGTGTTCCTTTGGAGTTATCTCCTCGTACATCTTAGATTCATCCTCACCAATTATTTCCACCCATGGATTTAGAGGGTGAGATCCAAACCTCTTTTTTAGGTCATTCAAAATTTTCCGCTGCTCATACTCATGTCGATGATGAGCAAGGGAATGAATTTCCTCCAGAAGGCTTTCCTTTTATAGGAAGAGTCCCATCTCGCACACTTCCTGAAGCTAGTGGGCCTATGTTTCCATCTGGTTGTGAAACCTTAGCCCAGTTAGTTTTAGGAACTCCTAGTGCTTCATCGTTGTATCAAAATCCCATTTGGTCTTCAAATGCCATGCCTACTATTAGTTCATTTGTTCCTAACATGACCTCTCAAGTTTCTATACAAACTATTGTTACATAAGTTCCCATTCAACCTACGATTCCATCGCAACCTATACCATCATTTCAACCGTATGTTCCAGTACAACAGACTATTTCAGGTCAAGTTTTAGTCAGCTCTTCCACCCCTCCATCAAGTGGACAGAATGTGCCACTGCCTAGGTGGAAAAATCTGAACATTCCTCTTTTGTCAGGTGAAACCCATGTGAGCGGATTACATTCTCACTTGCTTGGATTCAATCAACCTTATTTTGGTGGTATTCCTAACCCCGTTGGTCCATCCAGGTCAGGTAATATCTAGTATCAATAGACTTATATAGCTCAGATTCCACTCCAATATGCTTATGTCCCATATGGTTCGCAAGCCTTGGTCAACCCATCTTACACCCCACAAGCAAGAGCTTATGTCCAGCCTGGTGAATCCACTATTCCTGGTGGATATGGTCAGATTCAATTCAGAAATTACCAATACCCTGAGGGTATATCCCAAGGAACTATCCAACAACCTTTGCAGTAGTAAGGGAAACCTTTGTAGTAGCAAGGGCAACCTTTGTAGTAGTATCAACAACCTTTGCAGCAGCAGACTCAATTTGTTCAATAGCCTACTCAATCTTTGTATCCACAAGGCCAACCTTTATAGAAAAAAGTCAACCTTTGTAGCAGCAAGGTCAACCTCTGCAACCTTACAAACACAAGGTCAAACCATGCAATAATAGGGCTAATCTCTTCAAGTCTAGGGTCAATAGGTCCAACAACCTTACAATCTGTATGCCATGTATAATGCTTATCAACGAACTATGGTAGGTCAATATCAAACCTACCCTAGACAAAATCCACCTTATTGTCAAGGTACCCCCCATAGGGGTAAAAATAAAATCCCGTATGGTCAAAATCCTCCACTGTGGGGGCAAAACCCTTACTAGCAAGGTTGGAACCTACAGTTTGGGCCTCCTTAAAGGCCCTACATGCCATTCAATCCACAATTTCCTTTTTTGGCTATGTTGGAATTGCGTGATGTCTTGAGGCTCACAAATGATTGTATTCTTCATTCTTCTTACTAGCCTCGAGTTCCAATTAAAATTCTAGGCGATTGCCCTAAATTCGAAGGAAAGTCTAAATAGGACCCGGAAGCCCATGTGATGACATATCACTTATGGTTCTCTTTAGATTCATATGTTGATGATTATATCCATCTTCGCCTCTTTTAGAGAACCTTAACAGGTGCTGCTGCAAAATGGTATATCAAGTTTCCTTGAGCAATCTATATTGACTTTAACTCTTTAGCTATGGCCTTCCTCACCCACTTCCAATTTCCAGTTCGATATGAAACTGACACTCATTTTCTCACATCCCTAAAGAAAGATACTGCGACCCACATTTTTTATCATATCCATGAATGGAGACGTCAGCGTTGCCTCATCAAATCTCAGATTCCTGATGAGTTGTTAACTGAATGGTTCACGAAATCATTCGTAAAAAAAATTGTTGTAGATATAGCAATGGGTGGATGTGTTATCGAGGACCAAGCTATCGCCCACGCTTAGTATCTAGACTTAGTTTATTCCCAATCTAACATATTATATGAGATGTTTCCTAATGCTCCAAGACCATCTTCGGATCCGATAGCGTCAAAGTCTCTCAATGTACCACCTGTTGATGGTGTAATTGGTTCAATGTCTCAAACATCCACTAAGACTTCTTCGAAGAAAAAAAATGTTTTAGGCACTAGTTCCAATAATCCTTCGAAAAATTCGTCAAATCCTGGTAAAACCTCCAAGGTACATGTTGTTTAGTCTACCACAACAAATAAGGCCTCAAAAGGTAATAAAAAGGATAAAGGTAAAGCTAAAATCGATACCCCAAAACAGGATCCGCCCAAATCATTTGCTGATGATGCTTCCAAGCGAAAGATGAAATATCCTTGTCTCCTCTATGAGGAAGACCATTATACCAAGGATTGTCCCATCATACTGAAGTTAAATGTTTATTGAAAGGGACTCTGACTATTTTGAAGAACCATTTGCATCTTAGCAGACATAGTTGGTAGACCAACCACAATCCTTCGCCTCTTTTGGTTCCCTAGTTTTCATGATGTAAGGTTCATCGCCTATTTCGATTGCTACTTGAACAAAGGACTATCAAACCCCGCAAAAGTAAATGGTGGAGAAAGAAGTCACTGATATACCTTCTACTTCCATTCCATCCAGTTCTAGCACACTCCATATTGAGCATCCTAACAATGAATCCATAATCCGACCACCTCCTAAAGGTGTACTTCGGCAATCATCTTATAATCTGAATACTAGAGCTGCAAAAAATTATAATATAGTTGAGGATTTCTTTCAAGTTGGAAATGTTTGCTTTGGAAGTTCTCCAAACATGTCCAATGTAGTGGAAATCATTATTGTCTTCTATAGGCACCATTGATCCTACCGCTTCAAGTTTAATTAACTTTGATCTTGAAAACCATGTTCCTCATCTTCCTCATCATATTTCTTTTCTGATTCAAATTATCATTAAAGGAAAGATGATTCATAATATTTTTATTGATGAATGTGTTTCCACCTAAATCATGTATGTTTTGTGTTGGAAGGCCATTGGCTTTCCTCCTCTCAATTAGTCCTCGAACACTTTGGAGGCCTTTGATGGCAGAGGCTCCCATCCATATGGTATGCTTAGAAACTTGCCTATCACATTGGAAGGAAATACTATTGAGCTAGAAGTGGGAGTTTTAGATGTGAATAACAGTTACAACCTTCTTCTTGGGAGAAGTTGGAGCCATGCTATGTTTTGTGTGGTTTCTTCTTTGTTCCGGGTGCTTCATTTTCCTCGCAAAGGAAAAAATTTCATTGTTAACCAATTGTCTTTTTTCTCTTCCAGTACATTGAACGACAATGTCCCATATGTGGGAAATATCGAAATTCCTTATGGGAGTGTAGGGGTAGGTATTTTCAAGGATTCTTCTTTAATGGGTACTTTTACTCTCCGGCCTCTTAATATCACGTCGTTCAATATGATCTCTGTTTCTACAGATCCTTGGATTATTCCTACCCTAGATCAAATTGATTCATTTGGTGATTCTGTGTCGTTAAGTCCATTAGAACAAGCTTATCAAGAAATTTTCTTGGCTTTGACAGATGCTTCAGATAATCATGGTGTTTTTCGTATGAACTTGAGTACTTATGTGCCATCTCCTTGTCTTGGTTCATGAGATTCTCCGGATCCTTTGAATGAGACATTCTCCATAGACAAGAGTATCATTGAGGTTATGTCTCTCAATGAAACTCCTTGGAATGATCTCCATCATCGTTTTTCATTTCTTCCATGCCTCAGTTAGATGCCTTCGTGTCTTGAAGCGTTCGTTTCTCATAGCCCAACACATCCACTTCAAACCCCTGTTTTTGTGCACAAAGTTTTGTCTGAGGGTAATATGGGAAAAATTACTGCAACGTTTCTATTGACATTTCATTTCACCCTAAAATCATCAAAATATTTCAACTGGGGGCACCTTTTCCTCATCACGAGATTACGTTTTTCTTGTCTCCTCTCATGAGATTTTTTCACCCAGTCTCTATCATTTGCCCGTTATTGCAATGGGGTTTTCATCCTATGACTCGTAACCCTCACTCGACCGGGGGGCATGGGGGCATCGTCTTTTATGAGTTCTACTCTATTATTTGGCCAAGTCGATGCTTACACATCACATCAATGGTGAAACTCTAGTTTTATTCTCTATTGATTGATTACTCGAATCTAGAAAAATTGACTCCATTTGAAATTTTTATGTGAGGTCATTCTTGTAATTACTTTCTGTACATTAGTGTGTGATTTCATTGATGTACGCTTTTTATTTTTGGTGTGTTTGTTTGCTTTTCAGACATGTGTTTTCTACTCATCGTTTGTTCCACTCGGTTTGTAGATGTTGTCAAGTCATTATGTCAGTTTTGCTGATGGTGCTTTTCGTAGCACATAGAATTTGTCTTCCACAACTTGGGCACTCTTTGCCCCTAATGGTGAGTTGATTGACTTACAAGGTATATTCCTCGGTCGAACAACTAACAATATTGTTGAATACAATGCAGTCACTGAAATATTGTCAAAAGCAGTTTCTCTTAGTATTAGAGATTTAGTTGTCAAATTAGATTCACAAATCATTGTGTTATAGTTAAATGATCATTATACGTAAGAAATCCACAGATATTACTTATGTATCTACATGTTCAATTACTGGAAATAAATTTTGATTTTATCACATATCAACATATTCCACACAATTTGAATACATTAACATATGCATTAGCAAACTATTTTCTTGATAGAAATTTTTGTAATTTATGAAACCAATCACATCATCATGATACATGAACACATAAGTAAAAAATAAAACTATATATATATATATATATTATATATATATTAAATATATATATATAATTATTACTAATATAATATTATATAATTATATATATTATTTTTTAGTAATATAATATATATGGCATCTGTTAGAGTGTTTACATCAAAATATCAGAAATAAAGTGTTCTGAGACACTTGGATTTCAAAGCCTACAACATGTGTAAAAGCAACTAGAAAGGATATCAGCCCACACGATTCTCATGGTAGCACGAGATTGCTTTGATCACTCGGTCTAGCAACCAATGCAGTCTCGCTGACACTCCTATCTGAAATCTATGTCGGCATAAGCATAATCATCCATGATAATTAATTGGCATTGCATCGAAGTGAAAAAATGTGGAGGGTATTTCATTTGCTGACCCCCTCTTCCTCGGGGCATGAGTTCACTCCACCTCAGTAGCCTAGGGTCCTAGGGGGTAGGATCTAGTACCTCTACCCACTGATACCAAAACAAGGGCACCAACTCTAGGAAGAAAGTCACTAGTATCGAACTGAAACCAAATTATTTCAGGTCGCCTCAGTTGTGCTTGGCCAACTGTCTCTTCATATTCGCCAGTAACCCTCCACACCAGTTGAATATGGTTGGAGTCAAACATTCCACTGCATATTAGAATTGTGATTTCTAACTCTCATGTAGGGCTTGCGTCCTAGATGCACGAGCTATGGTGTAGAGTATCATTATCAGGGGAAGGTTGTCGACAATTACTATCTTCAACTTCCCACCCCTCGTCATTTTAGCACTTGGGAAATGTCTCATGATTATATTATTAGTACTCTCACCACCTGGACAAGATCATAAGAGTTGGACTCTCTCTCCTCTTTGAGACAATCCTGTTATAAAGTAAATGTTAGATTCTTCCATTTCTAGCTCCTGACCTTTGATTATGAATATTTCTCAATCTACATCCCAAAGATTGATCAAGTAGGGTAGCAATTCCATCTGAGCTCCCAGTCCTGTAGTCTTTAAGAGCTTCAACAACCCACAATTTCTCAAAGCATTGATACATTCTAGATTCTAGGTTGCTTGGTGGTCTTCAGCCTCATGGCCTCTTTCTTTCCATTATAAAACCATGATCTCCTGCAAAACATCATTACACACAAGTTAGAAACCTTTTCATGGATTAAAACATATAATTTTTGCTTTAAGGAGGGTTTTTCCTTCAAACAATTCCTCCCTGGAACCATTGCGCCTGTTTTTATTAACAAAGCGATGTCATCGCTAGGGCCTTTTGGCTCAAGATAAATCATCATGGGTCTAATGAGCAAACCCGCAATGATCGCCCCTATGATTTAAAAACAAAAATCCTCTTATTGAAAGGCAACAAATGAATGAAAAAGCATAAAAATACAATGAATTGCAAGAGTACAGGCAGATCTCTTACCTATTGAAGATGGTTCGAGGAATGATTCACTTGATCTCCCACACTGGTAATTTGAAAATCAAGCAAAATAGGGCAGAAATGCACTCTTAAAACTTACTTTGGTGAAATGGTAAAAATATTTTTACTTATGAGCTATTTATAACTTTTGAGTTCATTTTTTCCAAATATTTTATTATTATTTCTCGATATCAGTGATGGGTGAATTTCCTTGCGCAGTTATAGGCACTTTCTGGTGAACATGTGATTATTATTGACTGATTCAAAACGAGTTTTGTTTTATCTCTTTTTCGGACTCATTAAAAATAAACGAAAAAAGAACCCTCTTGGAGTTATCTTTAAGCTCTTTTCTCACTCTTGAAAAATGAAAAGATCATCGAGTACTTGTCATTTCGAACTCATTAAATTAAATGAATTGAGTTGTCTTAGTATAATTTTACCCCTTTTTCAG
>APFE031679361.1:0-18123 GCA_000404065.3 Pinus taeda
CCCAATTCTGCACGACATCCTTGCTTCATAGTTTTTCTTGATGTCCATACGTGACATCCTTTACAAGCACCCTAACTTAATGCCCCTGCACAAATTATTCCATGCCCTTATCTTCTACTCGATGTGCACAATTTCAATTTCCCAACTCGTCCACTTTGGTAGGACCATCACAGCTTCCACCATCACATCCTTGCTATCGATCAGGTTAGCAACCTCGGTTTCCCTATCCTCATATTTCCATCACATGAGCCTTCCATCATGGTTGCCTCCCCCCATAGGTTCACCAAAGATTTATCCTTGGCTCAATGAGGCTCCAATGATGAATTCCACCCAAATAAGCATCATGTATCCCTGCTACTTTGGTATTCTCTTCCTTCTTCTTTCCATGAACCATGCCAAGCACTTAGCCAAATATCCATTTGGCTAAGCATGACTCACTCATCACTTAATTTCATCACATTCCACTGTTGTCTCAAGCATTCGCACCTTCTTCCCTAAGGTCAAATACACCTAAAAAAGTCCTCCAAAAATCAAATTCATCGATTGCATAAATAAATTAAAAGATACCTCAACCTTCCAAGAGAAATTTATCCATCACATGTTCCTCTGGATCAACACAAGGGGAACCATCATATGACTTCCATCAACAACTTCCATTCATGGCTATGATATGTACAAATTTGGTCCAACTTCAGTAAGCTCCATCTTACCAATTTCATCCTCTTTTATCAACAATCTCACAACACTTTCTTCTTCATACTCATCCCACCATGGTTCAACTATGGTAGGAATTGTACCACCATACTCTACATATTTTGGCTACATGTTCACAACAATTACATCGCACTTAAACATCAAACCAACATCATCTTCATACATTGCAATTTCTTCTTCATCATCACAGCCAGCAGTTTCAACCTCCCCAACTACCCAATGAAGGAAAAGAAGCTCCCTTCTAACCTTATCTTCCAAAACTTCAAGCTCTTCTCACAACCTTGTTCTATCTTCATTCATGCATCCCAACTTTTCCATGAGTTGCATAAGTCTATCACAACCCTCTTGTAGACCTTCCATCTTACTGCCTAACTCTTAACAACCTTAAAACATTGATCGCAGTTCTTCTTTGAAACTCTTCCAAATGCCCACCTTCAAAAAGAAGCCTCTAATACCATCTCGTCATGACCCCAAGTTGTGGTTTCCTTGAGACCACCATGGGCACTTTGCAACATCGGAAAGGTTCATAACTGTGATAAATAACTATCAATTACTTGACTTCCGTACTATGCAAATTCTCAAACACTTGTTATATTTTACACTTAGCCATTTTTCCAATTCAAGTTCAATTTTTTCGATTACTTCTTATAACAGTTATATAATTCTACGATATCTTAAAACAATATAAGCAACAGAAATAAAACTTCAACAAAAGTACGATATCACAAATACAAGAATGAACAAGAATATGCAATGAGAGGGGGCAACTCCCAAAGCAATTCTTCCCTTAGTTTATTTTATTAAACTTCAAAGTATTTTACAACAAAGTTACAAAGGGCCAGCCATGGACAAACCCATGTGGTGCTAAAGTACAAAGAGTGGTAGTCATTGGCCCTACCCACATGCCTAGTTCACAACCAAGGGTGTTCCCAGCCAAAGTTTAGCACCTTTCCCTGCATAAACCCCAAACTTGGTGCCAAAACAACTCAAAAACCCAACTCTTGACTTCTACCAGAAGTAGGCTTGCTTGGACGAGCAGTACCTCTTTCTGTGATATGTCTTAGCTACCAATGATTCTGTGATATTGTACAAACTTACATTTCAATTATTTTTTTTGCAACATTTATTCTCTTGTGCAAACTTACTTGTTGCCTCCTCCAATTTTCTAGTTCCTCTTCTTATAGTCGCTCTACACATTTAATTTAAATGGGTCAACGCCTCAAAATGACCTTACTCCTCATGCAGGTGCCCCCTTTCCTGGCAGGCACACCCTAGGCTGACCTGACTTGGGTTGTGCAGGCATCCCTTCATGGGTGAGCACACCCCAAGGCTGACCTGTCATCAAGTCATGTGGGCACCCCTTGTTGGGCGAGTGTACCCCTACTTGGGTGCTTTTTCGTTATGTTCTCTACACTACACACTTCTCACAATTTCGTGTTGTCAACTCCACAACTTCATTGTTGTCGCATCACCCTTCACTTGTCAACTCTTGCTCATCGTTCCTCCTTACTTGTTGTTCACACTAAGGTTCTACCTATCCTGACACCCCATGATGGTGCGGGTGCACCCATGGGTATTAGCCTACCAATTTGGGTCATTTTCTATGTTTGAATTCTCTTCAGTTAGCGCGGTCATGCCTACAATCGACCCTCATTCTGCCTTGAGGCACGCACCCCTCTAACTTGTCCATGTTTCCTTGTGGACCTGGGTGACCCTCCTGCATGTGGGCACACTCATTGCATGGATACACTCCAAGTATTCACCAAGTCATTCCTCGTAACATGGGTGAGTTCCATGCCTTGTGCAGTCTCATCGTGCGGTCTCATCGTGCGATCTTCCCAACTCGGTTACATCTTGGTCTTTCACCACTTCAAGTGGGCATGGAAAATAATGGGTGCCCACTGGCCTTGGTGTGAACTTAGGGTCTTGACATCCTCCCCCACTTCAAAATGGTTATCGTCCTTAACAACAACTCCACTTAGCTAACTCCATCACCAAGCATAAACTATTGTAAAGTGCCAACACCTCAACTGTAAATTTTTCCTGTTGCATGATATTCTTGCCTTCTTCATATGAACCTTGATCAAGGCTTAAGTTTTCAAGTAGGAAAGAATCCTTAATCTCATGGTCATTGGCCATATCTCGTTGAAATACTCCACATTTCCTCAACTCGTGGGAGGTTTCTCCTTCAAACTTGGTTGCAATGCATCAACAACAACTCACATTGTGCCAACCCACTACATATCATCATGTGAACTATTTTTTCAATACTCCAACTCAACTCCAACACATCTCAGCGCATCTTTTAACCCCATGACTCAAACTAGTTGGGTAGCTAATACAACCGTCATATTCAACCCACGAGAATGTACTTCCTCATGCCACCATCAATTGTTTCTCCAACCCTTTGTCACATCTTCAATTTTTATCAAGAACTCTTCCCATCTATCCTTCAACCAACCACCATGCCATATCTAGGTCCATGAAGAAAATTTCATATCATCTCTGATATGCTACACATCATCATTGTCAAAGGGGAAATTATTTACTTACCTCATCATTTCCTCCATGTGTTTCCCATGGTCATAGACAACCAACCTCCATGTCCATTAAAATGGTTAAGTCTCATCCCATGCCTATGTGCTTCCACCAAGGCACATTTTTTGTGCAACCACCATCCAACTCCAAGGTGTCCCTCTCATATAGCATCCATCAAGTCGCTCCCTATGAACACATCCCATATTATGCCCAAGCTATGAATCCCATACCACGTCAAAGTCAAGTCAAAATTGACCTTAACTACTGAATGATCTAGAAACTCCAAGACCACCATCACATGAAGTCTTCTTCAGATGCAACTCTCTTCATGTCATCTCAAGCTCCTTCAAATCATCTTCATCCAACACTTCAAGAAAGCATACTTGTATTGTTCTCAAGTCCCATCGCAAGTTTCCTCTTTCGTCTTTATCACATGAACACTATCATAAACTGCCCATGCCTTCCTTATAAACGACCATGGACTTGTTGTTTGAATGCGCTCAACATCCCCATCGGTCCTTCTACAAAATATCTTGATATCACAGCAACACGTCCTTTCTACACACATCCTTTCTTGGAACTTCTACTTGATGTCCATATATGAAATCCTTTATAAGCACCCTTACTTGATTTCCCTGCACAGAGTATAACATGCCCTTATCTTCTACTTGGTGCACACAACTTTAGTTTCCCAACTCGTCCACTTTGGTAGGAGCATTGCAACTTCATCCATCACGTCCCTGATTTCGGTCAGGTTAGTACCCTCAGTCTCCCTACCCTCATATTGCCATCATAGGTCCCTTCCATCATTATTTCCTCCCCCCCTAAAGGTTCACCAAATATTTCTCTTTGGCCTAAGGAAGCTCCAATGATGAAGTGCGCCCAAATATGCATCATGTCGCCTTCCTACTTTGGTATTCCCTTCCTTCTTCTTTCCATGAGCCATGTTAGGTACTGAGCCAAATCTCCATTCAGCTAAGCATGAGTCGCACATCACATTATTTCATCACGTTCAATCATTGTCTTGGGCATTCACGCCCTTTTCCCTAAGGTCGAATACCACTCGAACAATTCATGTAAAAAATCAAAATCATCCATCACATGACTAAACACAAACATACCACAACCTTCCAAGTGAAAGTCGTCCATCATAAGTTCCTCTTAATCAAAACAAGGGGAACCATCATATGACTTCCACCGATAGCTTCCATCCATGGCTAAGATATCCATGAATCTGGTCCAACTTTGGGAAGCTCCATGTCACCAAGTTCTTCATCTTTCATTGGAAATATATCAACACTTGCTTCTTCATTCTCGTCCCCATAGTCAACTTCTTCCTTCAATGACTGTGACATGCCCAAATATGGTTCAGCTATCATAGGCATCACCCCATCAGATTCTTCCTCTTTTGGCTGCATGTTCATAGAACATACATCGCACTTGACCGTCAGACCAACTTCCTCTTCATACATTATTTCTTCTTATTCATCATCATGTCCAATAGTTTCAACCTACCCAACCACCCAACCAAGGTGAAGAAGCTTCCTTCTCACCTTATCTTCCGAAAATTCAAGCTCTTCTCGCAACTGAGGCCTCTCTTCCTTCATGCAGCCCAACTTTTCCATGAGCTACATAAGTCTATCGCGACTCTCTTGCGGACCTATCATCGTACTACCCAACTCTTAACAAGCTCACTACCTTGATTGCAATTCTTCTTCCAAACTCTTTCAAATACCCACCTTAACAAAGCAGGTTTTAATACCATCTTGTCATGGTCCCACAGTGTGTTCGCCTTGAGACCACCATAGGAAATATGCTACATGAGAAAGGTTCTTAATAGTGATAAAAAAATTAATGATTACTTGACTTTGGGACTATGCCTAACTTCTCAAACACTTGTTATGTCTTACACAACCAATTTTCCTATTCAAGTTCAATCTATTCATTTAATTCTTGAAATAGTTATACAATTTTTTGATATAGTAAAACAATAAAAACAACATAAATAAAACTTCAACAAAAGTGTGATATCGCAAAAACAACAATGAACAAGAATATGCGATGTGAGGGGGAAACTCCCAAAACAGTTCTCCCCTTGGGTTCTTTTATTAAAATTCAAAGTTTTTTACAATAGAGTTACAAAGGGCCATCCATGGCAAAACCCATGCACTACCCAAGTACAAAGAGTGGCAGTCATTGGCCCTACCCAATGCACCTACAGAGATTCCTAGTTCACAACCGAAGTCATGCCCAACCAAAAGGTTGGCACTTTGACCTACAAAAACCCAAAACTTGGTGCCAAAACAACTCAAAAACGCAACTCTTAACTTATGCCACAAACAAGCTCGCTTGGGTGAGCCTCACCTCTTTATGTGATATGTCTTAGTTGTGATCCCTTTCTGCGATGTGAAACCAAACCTGTGGTTCTATGATATCACACAAACTTACATTTCTATGATATTTTCTACAATATTTGTTCTCCTGTGCAAACATTCTTGTTGCCTCCTCCATGTCTTAAGCTCCTCTTCTTATAGTCACTCTAGGCATTTGATTTAAGTGGGTCAATGCCCCTTCACATTTTGAGCCGACCTTACTCCTCATGCAGGCACCCCCTTGCCAAGAAGGCATGTCCCTAGGCCGACCTGCCTTCAATCGTGCGGGTGTGTCCCTAGGCTGACCTACTATCAGGTCATGTGGGAACCCCTTTTCGGGTAGGTCCACCCTTTCCAAGGCACTTTGTCATTATATACTCTATGTTACATGCCCGTTGCACTTCTGTATTTTCCACTCCATCACTTTTGTTGTTGCTTCACCCTTCACTTGTCAACTCTCACCTGTTATGCATCCTTACTTGTCATGCACACCAATGTTTTCCTGGGCACCCCACATTGGTGCGGGTATACCCATGGGTGTGAGCCTGCCAAGTTGGTACAATCACTATGTTTTAATGCCCTTCAGTTAGGAAAGTCGTGCCTCCGACCGACTCTCATTCTACCTTGAGGTCGTGTGAGCGAGCACGTCGAAGGCGCCCGTCCCTCTAACTTGTGCATGCTACCTTGTGGACCTGGTTACCCTTTCTTTGTGTGAGCGCACTTGTCACATGTCATGCACTCCAAGTCTTCACCAAGTCGTTCCTTGTCGCATGGGTGGGCACCCCGCTTATGCTATGCACACCTCATCGTGTGATCCTCCCAACTTGGTTCCATCTCGGTTTTTCGCCACTTTAAGTGGCCATGGGAAATCATGGGCAACATTGGCCTTGGTGCCAACTCAAGGCCCTGACATAGGGAAAAACATGTATAGTAAGAATTTTAAAAGAGTTAGAAATAGAAATTTAAAATTTTATCAATGAAAATACCTTATCATTACTTAAAAAAGGATGTGGTCCTCACGTGCTTTGAGATGTAGGTAGACAATTTTTTTTTGGTGTGAGGACTATGCCTTTTTTCTGACCTTATGATAGAGTATTTAATATTGCAACCATACACCTTTATTTATCCTTTTCATTTTTTCTCTTTAAACTTTTCTTTTAATGAAAATTTCTTCTAAATTAGTTTGTCCTCTGAAGTATTTTCTTCAATATTTCTTTAAAATGAAGTTATAATAATTTATTTAAAACAAGCCATGAGGTTTGAAATTTATGATTTTATTTCATGAGGTTTGAAATGGTTGTTTTGATCTAGACTATTGGTTTTCTTTATCAAATATGGTGCACTGAAAATAAATAATTAGATTTGTATCTCTAGCATCTATGATTTAGATTTATCACTCTAATGTTTATGATTTGATATTTTTCTCCATTCATAATTCATAATTCATTATTAGCCATATAAATTCAAATACAAAAGATTCTTATTGCGTTATTGATTTTCAAAATGGACATATAAACCTAAAAATAAATGTGAATGATTTTAAGAGATTAGGGAGGGTGAATGAATCTAATTTTGTTTAATATTAAGCTCAAGTTGTGTCTTACAAAACAATTTGAAATCTATGTAATCCTCAATTTTGAAAAAAAAATGGGAGAGAGAGAGAGATTATTAAAAAAATTATAATCATTTTTTTTAATGAGTTGTTGTTATTGCTTTCACCAATAAACAGGTTATTCCTTTTTAATTATTCTATTGTTTTTTTTATTGAATACGTGTAAATATTTAAAAATGTTTCTATCGGTTTATTTAAGAAGGATAAAAAACGATTATCAATTGTTGATGCATTTGATCTCCCACAACATTATAATCAACCATGTAATCTTCAAAATGAAGTTGATGCTCATCTACATGAACATGATGAACCAAATAATGTAGAGCTTGTTGAAAGAGAAAACCTATCAAAGAAACGAAAACGAATATTCAAATCTAGATGGAAGACAAGATTTCCATGGGCTTATGTTTTAAAATATTGTAATGAAAAAGAAAGGATAAAATGTTCTTGGTGTGTTAAATTTAAAAGAGACATTGTATTTGTGAAATAGGGACTATCACACTTCAAGTTAGTGGTATAAGTGTCTATGCATTCTCAAAATCTCATAAATCCTATTTACAATGTTTGGAGGAAGAAAGCAAACGAGGTAATCTTCCAATCACTAAACACGCCAAACTAATGTTAGGTGTTGAGAAGGAGAGAATTATATCAATGATTTAAAAAATGTATTTTGTTTATATACATTATTTATTTTCAGAATTATATAAGTCAACATGTGACTTGAATATGTATAAAATAACTCCACACATGCCTCTAACAAATGAATATTCAGCATACATAAATACAACATCAAGAAAAAAGTTACTCCAAGCTACTAAAGAGGTGTATTAGAACAAACTAAAAGATGAGATTTTACATAGGTCATTTAACTCAATTTTAATTGTTTAAAGAATTGATCAGACTATGGAACACTATTTGATTGTTTATACTACATATTTAACAAATGGAGTAAGAGGTCAATGTGTAACAAAGTTTATATGCTTTCTTATGCTTTCTTCAAATAAAGGATGGAACATCTCAGTGTATCTCTGATATAGTGAGAACTCTTTTAGTAGAAATGGATCTACCTTTGATGAAATTTAGTTTTGGTTCAGATGGTGCATATGCCATGAGGGGTATTCATGAATTTTTATCTTCTAAGATTCGTTAAGATGCTACTCATTTACTAGATATCTATTGCATTGTTTATAGCGAAGCATTAGCAGCCAATGATGTTTCATATCATATTCCAAAATTCCAATATATTGAAAAATTGTAAACAAAGTTTATTCATGGCTTGGGAAATCAACTAAATGACATGGAGAATTGAAACATATAATGGAATCATTTCAGATCACTAAGTCATAGGTCCTACAAATTCATCAAATTAGATGTCTCTCTAAAGGCAAGGTTATGGAAAGACTTCTTAAACTCATTCCTTTAGTTAAAGGATTGGGACTCAGGGGAGAAAAAAATGTTGTGAGTCGGAAACAATACTTCGAGTTAAATTTTTCATCCATCAAATTGTAGATGTGCTCATTGAATTAAATAATTTGAATCAAAAGTTTCAAGAGGATCATGTTGATATTATATCTATTGACACTACTTTATATGTTTATATTAGCATGCTTCACAAATGATTTTTGTGAAGCATTTTTTGGGTAGGTCCAATGCACTTGTCTTCTTTTTTAGTTAAAACACAAGGAGGAACCCTTGAATTTACATATAGCATAGGTAAGGTACATTTACATCGATTGAGGTTCAAAATTTTTCCAAATATGCATTGATCGAGGACACTAGATGATTGTATTCTTTTCGGAAAATGTTTTGTTGTAAACATGATCAAATATTTAGATAGGAGATTCACATATTTACATGTATTTACTAATTTCAAGTTTTTCAGTCCTCAACATTATTATGAAGAAATGAATGATAGATATTTTCAAACAAAAATATGGTTGAAATGTTTATGTGAAAAAATTAGTGTTAGGGAATCAAATATTGTGGATACTGCTAGATGTTTGAATGAAATGGATGATCTTAACTGTACTATTTCTAAATCATAGACCAAAAATCATATGTATGGAGCATGTGATATATGTCGAGATGAACCTGAATGGTTTGAAGGCTTTCCATATTTGATGCAATCATGGCAAGTTATTCTTGTTATCCCAACAAGAACAAGAGTGTGTGAAAGAGGCTTCTCAAAATTAAACGGTTTAAATAATGATGATAGATCAATACTTTCATTGGAGACACTAGATATGATAATGTTTTTGTTTCTTAGTGCACCTCATGATGTAAATGAGGTAGATCGGAATGCTATTTATGATGTATGGAAACAAATGAAAACTAGAAAGCATTTTCCATTGGGAAAATAGATTTATATTTTAATTGATGTTAGTCCAAATACTTTTGAAGATCATCAAATGAATAGAATAAACACATGATTACCTTTATTTAATATAATTTGAGAAAAATGTTTTCTTATTTAATAATTTCTATTGATATTTTATAGTATTTTAACGTAGCCACTCTTTAAATTTTTAAGATTTTTAATATTTAGAAGAACATTATTTCATTTTGCCAATTTTTTATGAAGGTTTTATTTAATATACACTTGTCAATTGGAAGAAAAATATTTTTGATAAATTTTTATCTTTGAAGGGTTAGATGAATAAATGTCCCTCCAAATGAAATGAAGACCAACCATTCAAATTTTATTATTGCTCACGACCCTCCATATGGTCTTGCTTGTACAAGGCTTAGACTTCCCCCTCAAAACTAGCCATGTTGTGGGTCTCTTGTTTTGGTTTTCAATCACGTATTATAAACAAATGTTATGGCACTTTTCATGGAACTGTAAACATTTCATCGAGTCAACATACAAGTATGTAATTTCTTTCAAGGCCTTGAGGCCTACTCTCATAAAGTCTAGGCCATTCAAATTAATGACTAATATGTGTCCCTCATCCTAGTGCACTATAGAGTTATATACCTATTGTGATCACATGATGGTGCAAACTACAGGTTCCATGTTAAGCTACCAATTCAAATTCCTATGTGTGGCATCCATTAGTTCCCATGCACACTGTGTAAAATAGAGTGAATATGCATATATATATATATATATATATATAATATATATATATATATATATTATATATATATATAGATATATAACCTTGATAGGCACCTACAGCAGTGGACCATTACATTACTTATTTGAAGGGTGAGAAAATTTATGGGGCATACATACCCATGAAGGAAATTTCTAGGCTTATGAGTCCATTAGAGAGTGTTGCAAAGGCCCAAACTTTTCGCCAGTGAGACTAATTGTAAACACAAGGATTTTCTATATTTTTATGATTAATCTAAATATAATGACAATAGCTCCTTATCTTATTCAAATTCTCCCTAAGCTTGAGCTTCTGGATAACACCATTGCCACATGAAGGTCAGTCTCTGAATATTTTGGCACCAATTCTTTGATAAGACCCATTTAAGTTTTGACTTTAGAATGCACAGGTTTCCTTTGTTTTTATTATTCTTTGATGCATATTAAATTCAAATCCAAGTAGAATTATTGGCCACATTAAACCATGCAATTTACATAATTCATGGAAGTTATTCAACCTTTGATGAAAATACCTAGCCTTCATCAAAAGGACTCCATTTACAAAATATATATGTAATATGTGTCGAGATATCTTCAGACATGTGCAATAGTTCCCATTATCCATTTTTTTTATATGTGAAGCAATTCATGACATCAACAGGTCAACTTAAGCCATAAAACAATGTTGGGAGGTTAAGTTCTTTAGAGAACTTGTCTTGGAAGATAACTAATGGTTGAAACCCCTTAGAAGGTGTAATTTGTATTATTTTTTATCAAGATCGTGGATTAAATGGCCTATGAGTACCCATGTACAAGAATTTTTTATTCTAAATCTACATCATTTTCAGCAAATGGTGAATTTGGTTCGTCAAATCTTGGAATATTGTTATCATGATTTTGTTTACATTGGTCAAAATTCTCTTTCCATTCATTGTTGATTACTATTTATTCATTTCTACAGAGATTTATATTGCACAAGTCATGTAAAGAAGTCATCGCCTTTTTTGGTTGAACATTTCTAGAAAAATAAGAATTTGGTATTCTATTTTCCTCTCAATCATTATTGCTGCTCTCATGCAATCATCAACATTTCTAGGGAGAGTTGTCTAAACTTTGTCCAAATTAGTAGGCACATTTATGATTGTGTTTGTCAACCCTATCTGCAATTTTTTGTAGCCAAGTTTCCTTATATGTGCAAAGGGCATTCTTGGTTTCAATAATCTCGCTTTTAAAGATGTTATTTCTACAACACAGAACAATTTTTCTTTTCAGCGAATATGTAAAGGTGATGAAAATTTAGGAAATTTTCCATTGGCTATTGCAATATTGTAAGATTTGTAAATTTTATTGATTATTTTTTATTGCTTTTACTTCAACTATGGTTGTGAGCTTATGAAAAGTTAACAATGTGCTCTTGTTAATCAGCCACGTGTCTTTTTTGAAATGCAATCTATCACAAAAATATCATGCATGTGTAGGTGTGTCCTGAATTGACTCAAAATATGCCTTATATACTTTAATGGACTGCAAATGATTTTTATGTTCATGGTATAGCAAAGCACCATATGCACGTATTGAATCTTTCAATTGACGCAATCTAGTAGATTGGTTATTGGATTTCTTGGAAAGAGGAACAAACACTAGTTTGATGTCTTGCTCGCCCAATGACAAACAAAGAGAGTCATGTTTTGATAATGTGCAATATTTAGGCACTTCAACAAATTTTATTTTCATTAAAATCTTATTTATAGTTAATTGGTTGTCAATTTGGAAACAAGATGTTGAATCATTAGATTTTTTGGATGGAACACTTGAAATGGCATTAAACTTTCTTGTTTTCAACACTAGTTGGAGAGGTGTCCTTGTATTGTTCGCATCATTGCCACTATAAACATCATTAATTTGCAAAAATGCATGAAAGTGTGCATGTGATGTTGATATTTTCACATGCATCAAGTTTAGGACTTTCGATGAAATATTTTGACGAATAGAATCACAAGGAAACATCTCTAATATTTGCACTCCAACTATAGATGTTAAAATTAAGTATTTCACATATCCATTGGATTGGGAAGTGTTTTCCTTCTATGTGTCCATCTACATATGTCATTGATAGGTTAATAATATAACCTTGCCTATCATTGACACATTGGTCTTGCTCAATGGTTTTGGCATCAAGATGTTTTTCCAAGCATATCATAGCTCTAATATCATTGTAGCGTATCAATTGTAAAATGTTTGTGGAATTTGTTTTCTTTTGGAAAACAAGTAAAACAATGGTTCAATTGTACAAATACAAGTGAAAAATCAGTCATGACAATCATTGACAATGTCATCATGAATCAAGAATCCTTCTTTTGATAAGATTTTCTTAATGGAAACTATGTCAATTTGCATAAGAGAGCACTCGTGTGAAATAATGCATAGAGAAATTGATCTAGAAACTAGAGATGGAATGTCCATTGTGAAATATAGTACAAGTGGTTCAAAATGTTCATATGTGGGATTTTGGTTATGTAACAGAATATTAAACTAATAGCCATGGATATCCTGATTGAATCAGATATATGGTTTCCCATTTGTAAATAGCCAAACGTTGACTGCAATTGACAACTAATTCGAAAACCATTTGATGAAAAAATAATCTCCCGACAAGCTAATTGTTGAACTGAAAGAAGCAGAAGAAGGTGTAGACAATCCTTGCAAATATGTCTCAACATTAGTAACTTGGTGGAAATCATCAAGGTATTTCAATAGATGTATAGCATAAGTGAAGGAGAACAACAAATGAGTAAAAAAGACAGTCTCCTAGGTAGTCAAAGAAATATTTCAATCTATATAAATGGAATCTGGATAATATGTGATTAATTACCTTGACATGTGACCCATGCAACACAAAAGCATTTTTTGTTACCATAAATCCCAATGAGAGAATATGGAAAGTTGTTTAATGAAATTCTTCTCTTGAATGTAAGAAGCAAAAAATGCTTCAAGTATTCAACCAACATGTATTATTGTACAAGGTCGTGAAATTTTCTACATAGAATGTACATTGCCCCCCCTTTTTTACAGTAGGACAAGTGTGAGTAGTTTTCTCTGCCATAAAGAAGATGAAGAAGAAATTATAAGTAGATGAGAAAAGCTGCATTGTTTTCATCTATCAAAACATGGGCCACAACAGAAAGAAATAAAATATTTAAGAAAAAAAATCCTAGACAAATACGAAATTTTGATTTTAAGCAAACACTACATATGAATCATATTGGAATTAAATCTAGACTACGAATTTTACCTTAAAAAAAAAGGTAGAACCAAAATTTTGCAATGAAACTAAATCAATGCATTTCTTAGCAAAGACATGTTCTATAGTGAAAAATGATATATTGAAAAAAATGTATATAAATGTGTTTGACATAGGCAACGAATATATCAAGGAAAAAAATAAAGGCACAATAACACATATAAAGAAATTGTTCAATGCATATAATATTATCCTAGATTTAATTTTAATCTACTTTTTCAATAAATTTTACATAATTGTCTAGAGTTTTTTTAATTGGTTGTATTATTGAAGTACTTTGTGCAAATAATGTTATAAATTCAATTTCTAGTTAAATTGTATGCAAGTACTACTCAAATATTATAAATCTTTATGTTCAAATTATTCGTTGTTGAATGATTTAAAATATTTCCAAAAATTATTTTCATTTATCAATGAAAATCCTTTCTACTATAATTTTGATCCCGAACATGTGTTTTCTCTTAAAAAAACACTCATTATGGATTTGGATAATTCTTATGCTCAGGAGTTTGTGTTTCACTCAACGACACACTAATTATAATTTCGATAGTATTTGTGTGTTTTGGAATTGATTTTATAAGATAACATCTCTATCTACATCCGTGAAATTTCACATCAATATCTAAACATTAATTATAATCTAGTAATAAAAGTGCAACAACATGAGATAATGAATGATGATGACATAAAGGACAAAGAAAAATGGGAAATATGGAAGCCAAAAAAAAGTAAGAATGATACTACCATGGTATATTGTTTGGTCAAACCTGTTGCAAATTGGGTAGAAACTTGCTCGAACTATAAATTTGATTTGAAAATTTTGTATATGTCAACAAATTTTCAATCAATTATATATATTTATGAATTCAAATTATATGGAAAATTCAAAAAACAAAGTCACCGAATTTCAACCAAATCTATAGTGTAATATAAATAGACAATACACTCAAAAATTATTTGATGTATAATTCAAACCATGATGAACATAATGTAAAAAGACACAACTATAAAAATAAATTCATAGTTAATATATACCATGTGCCTACCTCTACAACGAAGCCAAAAGCATAAAACAAAATCGCATTTAGAATTTGTTCACTAAATCGAAAAAGAAAAGATATAGAATTTTATATTCCACGATGAGAAATAACCTCAATGTGGAGAACAATTCTTGCACTAAATCAATTATTTAGTATACCCGGAACTCTTGATAGTAAATATACATAAACCATCAATTGAATCTAAAGACTATGTGAGTATATTTCCTAGGAAAATTTCTTCTTGTACTCTATTCTTCAATCCATTTGATTATTCTATTATAATTTCGATTGCAACAATTACTCACAAAGACTTGTTGGAGCACAAAGTGCCTCACCATAAAAACTTTGGGACAAAAATTTGGCAAATAAGTGACACGAATAATTCTCATTCCCCAAGATTTCTTCCCTGAGAGATTGAAAAGGTAGCGAGGGTGGCTCATCATGAAAATGCAACACCCTAGGATTGTTACTTGACATGAATCTGGAGAGAGTTTTGGTCCAATGGTTACTGCAAAAATTCTCATTCCCCAGGAATTTTTCCTCGAGTGTTCCAAAACCTAGTAGGGGGGCTTCATAAAAGGATTAGGTATGGGGCCTTATTCACAAAGCATGTCTTTATATGCAAATCTCATATACAAATGGATGGAAATTGAAAAACTAAAATTCAAAAAGAAACATATAACTATCGATTGTCCTTTTAAGTGTAAAAAGGTTAAGAAGATTTTCCAAAGTTGGTTATGTAACCTAAGTTGGTGATTATATCAAATTTTAGAAATTTCATTTCTGTAACTATGAAGTAAATTTTCAGAAAGTGAGATTGTATGATTTTTTTAGAAATGTCACCTTTGTAAGCTTTCAAAGTGAGACGTATCGCATTAATAAGATATAAATTTCATCTTTGTAAGGCTTCAAAGTGAGAAGTATCACATTAATAAAATGTGTTGTGATATCACTAATTTAATTTGAGGGTAAAACATTGTGTTATGAATAAAGTAATGACATGAAACAAATTCCTGTTCCCCGAGAGTGTTTCATAGTGGAAGTGCATCGCTATAAAAATGTCGGGGTCGAGATTTATTATGATGGCCATGCCACTACAATCGTTCTAGCCTATATGACAAATCCGTCAAATTGAAAAGTCTCGGTGAGAGAGCAGAAAGAAGTCGCATCTACACTACACTCCCTGACACAAAGCACAAATGTACATCACACCTAGCTATGCAGCCACACGTATCTCAAGAGGTTTTCGAACATGTCATTACTTCCCTATCTCTACACCATACAAACCTACATTCATCAATTTCATGGCAGTTTCTAACATGTCACTGCTCCCCTAGGTCAACCTCATGCAAAAACACCCCTCACATTTCTATCCATTGTAAACCCATCTAACATAGCCTCAATTTTCTCTAAGAAGTTTGAAGTGCTCTCAAGTATGAGAGCACCATGCACACCGGGTATCACAAGAGGCAATTCATTTGTAGCATGGAACTCAATATTTTTCTAAAGTAAAATACCTTTCTAGACACTGTACTTTATAACTAATTTTTTTGGTTGTGATTGTTCCCTAATCTATGCAGAAATGGGGTTCTATCAATGTCGATTATGGAAAATTGTCCAGTTTTTGTGAAATAACAAGCTCCTCACACAAAATATTACCTTCATCTATGCATTTTAGGTTCAAGATACCAAGGAGAATCAAATTATTTACAAGTAATACTTCATTAGGGGAATTTTGAGGTATAAAATAGGCTTCCTAAGAAAAATGTACAACCAAAATAAATTTTATAAGAATCAGTAGGATTCAAGATGATGATGTCAACCATGGGGGATGATTCACCATTTTTGGAATAAAAAAGTAAAAAGATTAAAAAATAATAAAATAAGAAAATAATTTTTTCAACTCATATTTTCGACTTATCTCCCTAAGGTTTTACTCAAATTTCAAGCGGGAATACTCGTTGGATGCAAAATTTAATTCCTCATCCAAAGGGTAGCCATGTTTCACACTTTTGATGGACCCTACTATACGAAAAATAATAAATACATGAAAAATGTGATTGTAATGACGTTTTTCATATATTTCTCATTTTTCGTGTAGTAGGGTCCATCAAAAATATGCAACATGGGTACTCCTTGGATGAGGAATCCAATTCTGCATCCAACAAGTGTTTCCTCTTGAAATTTGAGTAAACCCATAGGGAGATAAGTTGAAATTACGAGCTGAAAAAATAGCTCATTTTTTCCCTCTAAATTTTGATGATGTAATCTAATATTATTTTATTATTTCCACTATTATTTTATAACTTCATTAGGAAGCCCATTTTAGACCTCAAAATTCCCCTAACATTGTTTGGAAAACAAGGAAATGTGATTGGCACTGACAAACGTATGTATGTTCAAAACTGAGTTGATGATGAACATGTCCTTCTCTTCATTGAGGTTAATATTTATCCTTTTATATTCAACCTACATTTTGTAAAATTTCAATCTATTTTTGCAGGTGAATTGAAATATATACTTAATCTGACGCAGAAAGTCGACCCTAACAGTGTCAACCACACGAATTTTCCCTTACCAAAGGATGCAACAACAACACTATTGCAAATTTTTCCTGAGGAACGAATGCAAAAATACCACTATCGCCACTCTTGCATGGACGAGTCTCAACTTTTATCCCTATCTCACCATATATTGACAAAATTCAATGTGCAACTATATCCATCTCTACTCAATTCATAAAATAAATAGATGTATGATAACCTGAACTATTTTTATTATTTTTATTCTCATCACAATGTTTCATTAATGTACTATCTATCACATTTTTAAAGATTTCCAAAATCTACACTTTGATCTAATTTATCTACATCATCTAAGCATTTTTCATTTTCCCAAGCTAATCAAAGTTTGATGATATTTGATTAACCCTACACTAGTTTTACAATGGTATTTTCTTTTTTATTAAATCACTCATTATTTATTATTGAATGGCATGTGAATCCACCATATAGGTGAAAATAGATATAGGCAGGATAAATAAGTCTCATAGCTCACTTGAAAATTTCATATGCACCATATGTACTATCAAATGTACTAATAATATCAACTTTACTATTATTAATTGAACATAACTCTTTAATAATAATAATAATAGCCTATTGGGTCTTGGATAGATGGTGATTGGGTGTTTTGTTAAAGGAATCCTTGATGTGAAGTCATTGGTTCAATTCCTAACCCAGATTGGGGAGATGTATTCGACATGATGAAGATGTAGTCCTCCCAAGCTTACAATTTTTTTTATTAATAATAATCATGTCTAGAGGAGCTTTATAGTTCAATGTGGGGGCTATGATGTAGTGGTGTAGTTAGCTATGAGGGAGATGTAATGTACGTAAACAAGTAAATAAGTGCAAACATTTAAATGTTTGTTCAATTAATAATAAAAA
>APFE031679361.1:18457-42368 GCA_000404065.3 Pinus taeda
ATCCATTTCACCATATAAATTAAAAATAATGATTCCATAACCATATTTAAATTTAATTATATACACATAAAAACATAATACTTACGATGGAACAAGATTGTTAACCATGGATATTCACATGCACTTCACAGTGGATACCATTAACTTGTAAATAGACTTTGTTACAATACTATGGGTCAATACCATATCTTATCAATATCACATGCCTAAAAACCATAGTTTATTTCACAATAAAAAAATTTTTATAAATATTTATCTAATCTAATTTATAACAACTTTTTAATTGAATATAAAAGAAAAAAGATTAAATTACTTTTTGAGATGTGTCTAAAACCCTCTTATCCCCACTTACTACAAAAAAATTTACATGGATTTTCTATTTAAAGATTTAAATTAAGGTTTTAATAAAAATTAAAAATTGAGAATACTTTTATTATAGAGAATGGTGAAATTATATAATATAAAAAATATTATTAATAACTAGCATAGATCAAACCTTAACAAGGATCTATCAAGTGATGAGAGGAATCAAATCAATATAGGTGTAAACCTTCCCTCAAGTTTTGAGCGCAAAAAAAAAATTGCAATTTCTTGAGAGATTTGACCCCGCTCCAAACTTGGTAAATTCAAAGTTAAGATGGATCTATTCTAATATTAATTCATTGGTTGCACTAATAATAATATAGAAACATGAAAATAAATGTTGATAATATTACTATTGCAATGATATTAATAGTAACATTAATATTAATAATATTTCTAACAATACTTTCATATACCATAATAAATACCAATATCATTTATTAATTAAATATATTAATTCAACATTATGATAATAATAATATTATTAATAAGAGACTATTCTAAAAGTCCTTGAAGATGGTTGGAGTGTGCACAGAATATTTTGGACAAGATTAAACATCATCAACAAGGTTTCATTGGAAAAAGTTATCTCAAATTAAAACTAATTAATCCAAAATATGAATTCCAGAATCTTCATAATCAAGAACTGGTTATCAGACACTACTGGCCATGTCAAATTATGTAGCATCCATAACATCCCATGAGATAAATATCCAACAGTGGATCCTTTGTTCAACAACGTAATTAGTCTTTTCATCGTTAGAATTGCTCCCAACGCGGGCTCTATATGGTCGTGTACACTACTTTCCACGCATTACATGGATACAACAAGATCATTAGGTAGAATGAATGGCACACTGAAATGAATGGCAGATAGAGAATATATCGTTTGATGATGGTAATGCAGAAAATCCTTTGTTCAATTAGCCTTAGAATTTTCACAGTTTTAGAGATATGTAGGATTTAGCAAAATCTTAAAATGTTTAAGCAAGTGATGAAATAGATGAATTATTTTAAATAATAATTTTTGTTGTCTTTAATGAATTGTCCTTATTATATATCAAAGCATTTTGAAGCCTGTCAAAAGTGCACTGGAGAGTCATGTATACATTTTTATTTCCATTGAAGTGAGGTTTGGGCTATTTCCATAACAATGTCTTCCGAGATGAAGTCCAAGAAATTTGTGGTTAATTTATTCATTATCCATTTAATTATATCTCTTATCATTTTAGTTCAAGTGAATTGCAAGGGAGCACATGCAGATGCAAGAGTAGAGTCTTTTATAAGATATCGTGGTAATAGTACTTTTGAAATATATGTTGGGTAAGTGTCATATATATTCACATTAAAGTATATTTATGTAAATATTGAGAACACAACCAAAGAGTTGATGGATCTCCCTTTCTGAGGGGCTTGTAGAGTGTGTGTTCATTGGAAAAAGAAAGAGAGGGAAAGAAATGGATACACATTGATATGCACACACTCTGAATATGTTTGAACAGAGTTTAATGTCTATGGACACTTGATCAAATTATGTAACCATTGAAGCTAAAAATTGACTCTATTTGTCTCAAAATTGTTGTATGAAGCCTTGAAAGATGTAAAAATGTAGGAGCTAAAAGTTTCATATGGAGTGATCAACATGGTATTGAAATATATGAAACCATAACATCATATATAGGAAAACAAAGAACTCTTTGCTTTAATAGAAATGGAGCGAGTTAGAACCAAAAATAGGTGTTGATCATGTAAAAGAGCTCCTCTCAATTGACTTGTCATTTCCTTGTCACAAAGTGAACCTCTAATCACCCTAATGAATGGAAAGATATCTCTCACATCAGCAGCATAAGGGTAGAATCACTCTCTAAAAGCCAACCCCTTGCGTATGGATGGAAGTAAATATATAGGTGAAGGATGCAGTTCATGAATTCTTATCCTTTTACCAGTTAGGGCTTGAGATCCACTCTTGATGGGAGGATAAGCTCAAGGGATAAGGGGTGAAAAATCCAAGGTAGGATAAGATAGGATTTGAGACTTTTATCTGAGAAAAATGGTTGCAACAGATCTTGGAAGCTTCTTGAAGAAGTGGCTTCAAGATTCTCTCTTTTTCCTAAATTTCTAAAGTCAACTCACCCCTAACACTAATAAACCTGTTGGTGATCAACACAAGTGCACAATAGGGAAACCTGGTAGTCAACATTGTCCAATAGGAGGCCAGGGAGCATTGATCCTTAAAATGACTAAAACAAGGTGTCTTCGGGCAAAAACTCACGGATTAGAATTAGTCATGCTTAGGGATTTGTGCGAAGATGATGAAAAGGTGGTCAAAGGATGTTGATTGATCTAGTTGAACTTCTATCGACCAGATGTGACAAAATGACCTATAACAATAATGTTGAAACTTATTGAGAGAATATACCATCGGAAGGGCTTCTCTTTCTATAGTTGTATAATTATTTTCTATCATAGAGAATTTGCATCCAGCAAAATATATCACATGATCCAAATTTATTTCTCCAGGTTGCATCAAGATAGCTCCTAACGCAATTCCAAAGGCGTCGATATGAACATGGAATTCCTTATTCCAATCGGGATAAACCAAAATAGGTGTAATCGCAAGTTTCTCTTTGAGGGTGTCAAATGCAGATTCACATTCATCAGACCAAACAAACCTTTTTGATTTCTTCAAAAGATTCTCCAATGGTGCTGTAATTAAGGTGTAATTCCAAATGAACATGCGATAATACCTGGTATGTCCCAAAGTTGACTACAACTGATTTACAAAAGTTGGGGGTGTCATATTCAATATCATTACGAATTTGGTAGGGTCCACACATACTCCTTCCTTGTACACTATGTGACCTAATAATGTTCCAAAAGCGTCTGCAAAATTGCAGTTATTCAATTTTAAATAGATTTAAAGTTTTTTGCATCTGTCAAACATAACCCTTAACAAGCTAGAATGATTCTTTAGCAAAATATAAATGGACTTGTCATCCACGTAAACCTCAAGAAAATTATGAATATAATCTCAAAAAGTCGCTATCACAATACGTGAAAAGATGGCATGACCATTCTTTAAACCAAATGGCATGACATTATATGCATAAGAACCCCATTCAGTGGTAAATGTGGTTTTCTTCTTGTCTTCCTCTACAATCCGGATTAGTGATAACTAGAACAACCATTAGTAGAAGAGTAAGCTTCATTTCCCACAACATTATCCAAGACTTCATCAGTGAAAGCAGTGGAGAACGGGTCATGCATAGAGTCGTTGTTAAGACTTCTATAATCAACACACGCCCTCTTCTCCTAAGAGTATTTCTTCTCTTGGATGAAAATAGGGCTTATCCACTCAACCTCATCAACCGAAAATATAAGTTTGACAGTTAAATTGTTAATCTCCCTTTTCACTTTCAATTTTACTCTTGGATTTAACCTGTAAGGTCGATGCTTAACTGGTTTTGCATTCGGCTTTAGTGTTATCTTCATCTCCCCAAGTTCTCCTTTGATTCCTTTTAATTATAAAACTGAATTAGGAAATAAACCTTCATACTCCTTAAAAAAATCAAAAACCTCCTTAATAGTTTGCCCATCCCAATGATTACCAATAGAACCAATCTTGGATTTTCTTCAGTTCCAATATTCAGTTTCTTCAATTTGAGTGGCTGTAAATGTGGTGCTTCAGTTTTAGGGTCTTATTTTATCCCTCACTCCCCTTCAGACTCCTTAAAAGAAAAATTCCTTAGTTCTTCCAAGTCATCATCAGGTTCCCTGTTAATTTTCCAGCAAGCTAAAACTTCATGAAACCCCGACTCATATTGTCGTGCAAAATCTCCATATCTGCTAGAGAAATTCCAAACGGGAATAAAACCCTTTTGATAGCCTTGAGAGCTTCAGATATCTTCTCATCAATATTATGAAATGAAAAATATTTGCAGAATTAATCAATAATTGCATCTCAGTCTATTGTTTTCCTTTTCATCTCCTCCTTTTGGTGCCAGTCTTGCGGAATAGTACCCAATGTATGAATGAACCAATGTGTCCACATCATAACTAGGACACCCTCATTCTTCCATGTGGAACAAAAAATCTGGATGTGCTATTGTGGGCTAGTGCATCCATCATAGATAGGAATCTTATTGGTGGGTTTGTCTAAAGATAAGAATCTATAAATCATAGCAATTTTAATAGTATCTAAATCATGAAATTGATCATGATGGGATTCCCACTATCTTGCAGGGGTTCCTTATAAATAAACATTCATTAAAGATATATTTTTATTTTCTTCTACTTTGGAATCAACTTCTTGAAGAAAATTCACAACAAATTCAGTACCATTGAAAATAGGATAGTTGTGTACCTTAGTACCGATCCAACAGAGACACTTAATAGTTCCACAATGTCATGAATGAAGCTCATGAACTCCCTGCTACCAATATTCCATCACAACGTCATACCCTACCTCTACTCTTTAGACACTTCTCCAGCTAATGGATCCAGTCGTCGCGGGGTTGATATAATCCTCCCACTTCCTGACAGTCAATTGCTACAACTAATCTAACAAATTGGGTTCTTCAATGTCATCCACAGGCTTAGTGAATCTAGAACCTTGGTATGGATCTAACAGTTCTATAAACCAGACCCCATCCACCTCAAAGGTCATAGTTTCCCCTTTTATATCGATGACCATATAATTTTAAAAAGCGCAGTTGATACCCAACAAAGTTAAATATGGATCTTTAACGCCCATAATATCAATTAATTCAAATTTTGCATAGGTCTTGACACCTGCAATGTCTACTTCAACATATTCTAATATCCCAAAGGGGAGAACACAATATTGATTCACCATACGTAATTGGATGGGTGATAAAACCAATTTGGGTTTCCCAAGTGCCTCCTAAGTTTTCCTCAGTAAGATATCAATATCTTAACCAAGATCAAGCATGGAATCCTTGATCTGATATCCAAAAATATGAGCATCATCCCAAAATTCTCTTCCAGTTCTCTTCTTATTGCGCAAAACCCGCCTAGAATGTATTTTAGGAAGATTAGCAGAAATCGATTCTTCTAAGAATGGGTCATCCTTCATGATAGCTTTTAACTTTCTATGCAATTGTCCAGCAAGTTTCTCATCATTCATTATCTATAAGAACAACTTAAACCATTCTAGGATTGGTTGAGATATCTCCTGTGGTGGTCTGGGAATTTTGATCTGCTCTTGTTCTGGCTACTCAATTTGGAGACCTTGAGAAGACATCAATTTCCATAATAATTTAGTTACATCTATATAGTACTCTTTCTTTTGATTACGATCATATGATTTCTTTGGTCACTGGCCTTATAATAGTTGGTTGCTCTGGATTTCCAACGTTAGCTCTGGTTCTTTTCCCTCCTCTAGTTACAACATTATTATTAGGATGCACCATTGGTTTTGTCTCTTGGAGTTCAACATTGATTAAATTAGTTCCCTTCAAACATTTATGTTCTTCCCAAATGGAAATTGGCTCTGGACAATCTTTTGTAGCATGTGAATTCACCTGACAATGTGAACACCAGGGTTTCCTTAACATCAGGCATTCCCTTGCCACATGACCTTCTTGGTCACATTTATAACAGTTGAGTGAACCTCTTCCTCCTATCCTTCACCCTCTCATGGCACCGCCTCCTTATCCCCGAGGAGATTCATTAATGTGAAAATTTGTACTGTCAAGACAGTTAGCTAAAGATTCTAATGATTGCCATTAGTCCGTATGATGTGTGGGTGACCCACAAAATTCACAAAACATATTATTGGGTACATTGGAATATTTTACCAAAATAGGACGTAACCGAGGTGAGTGACCATAAGATCTAAAAATTTCACAATACTCAGTCATCGACATACCTTGATGCGGAGGAAACACTTGATATTGAGTTGGACCTTGAAAAGGTAGTGCTCAATATATCTATGCAACTCTTGGATTATGTGGCGGTGACAGTAGAGGGACCATAGAAAAACTCGATGATCATTGACTCCTGAGCCATGATAATTTTGTGATATGATTCCCTTTAACTTGGTCGTGTGTGCACTAGACGTGAGGTCACATAGGTCATTCAGGAGAAATATCTTTCAGCCTCTCAGTAAGAGTAGACATTTGATTCTGAAGTCCCATAATAGTATTATTAGTATAAGGAGCTCTGACTTTATAATCCTATGGATATCTTGCCATTGCTTCAATCTACATTGCCTATTCTAATGCATCCTACAATGTGTCAATATTTGTTGTGACAATGGGATCTTGGTCATTGGGAGCAAGGCTTTAATAAAACAATCCCTCTAGTGATTATGATCAATGGGATATGAGAGTTTACTAATATAATCTTTAAAATATGCATGCACTTCCAGGTAGATTATCCTTCTCGTTGACAGATGTCCAACAATTCTGCAAAACCTTCTTGATTTGACTATGGTAACTTGAACTCTTGAAGAAATTCATGTTTGAAAAAATCCTTCATGGCGTTAGGATTCGCATTGATCCACTTAATAAAACATCAGAGCGCTCTATCCCTTAGAGTGATTTGAAACTCAATAAGTTTAGAGGCATCACAAGTTTATCGATCCCTCCATACATATTCACATAGACACCAATCTTGCTCGACATCTTCATCATCTCGTCCTGAAAACCCTCGATAACGGGTTAGTGATCCAACCATATTTCCATCCATGAATGTGTGCCCCAGTTCAACAATTACAAATCCTTGGGAACCTGGTTGAATGTTATGAACTGAATTGGACTGAAAAACACTACTAGAACTACTTCCTCCACTATAACTACCAATGCTATATCTAGAATATAGTGTTGGAATTTTATAGTTTTAGCTAACGTAGAAAAGGATTTATCAGCGTTGTGATACAGTTCCAGGGGAAGATTAGGGAGAGGAGGAGTTGTACTGGCATGTTACGCACTACTGCTAATGGGTTATGATTCATCTTCAAATAAAATTTGACTCATCACAAAATGCATATCATCATCTACTGGAGTATGTTCCATAGACATCATAATTGGTTGTACATATGGCTCAGGCATATGAAATCCCTCAGCCTCCAAGTGGGGGTTACTAGTCCCCTCTAAACTTCCTGCAATCTTGCTGCTCGTGACTCCTATTTCACCATAAAGAGATCTCTCATGTGCTCCCTTTCCCCGCAACTCCAGACTATCCATAGTATTCTTCCATGACGTTAAAATTAACACTACTTCCCCAATCTTCTGTAACTCCCTCTGTCTACACCTAATTTCTTGCAACTTCCTTTCTCTCCACTCGTTATCTATTCTCTCCCTTCTCAATTATTTGAAATCTCATGCCTTACATAACTCTTCTTTATCCATCGCAACAACAACTCATTTTTAATGGGACAACATTCCTCCCCCTAGATCTTACCCCCAACACTTAGGTTTTTAAGTTTCCATTTGATTTTCTTGGAATGGTAGTAAAAATTCTTCAACCATCAATACCTTGATCCACAGAGGAATCTCTTTCAATAGTCTTCCCCGCAACCCATTTTTTAAAATTTCTTCCGATCTGGAAAAGGATTGGTGATCTTCGACTGCAAATTCAATAGTATACACTTCTATTGACACATTCACCCACAAATCAATAGCCCTCATCATGTATGTATCTAATTGGTGGATTTCATTCAGATTAGTTGTTGACCAATCACTGTGAATCACATGATCACTCCCAACCCCTGCCTTAATATGAAAATATTTTAACCAATCTTGCAACTTTTCAGGAAACTCACACCAAAAGGTTTTGTATTGATCACAAGAAAATTCAATGTATAGAACTTCTCATATAACCAAATTTAGGCTCTTTTGTCTTATTTGAGCTTGTTGCAAAATAAAGTGATCAACTTTCTCATGCCACCAATTTTGAATGCCTTTACCAAAAATTCTAGATACCATGATCTAGATCCCTTTTTAGCTTAGGGTCTTGACAACGGAACCATTTGTAGGCAGAAAATTTTGAAATTTTAATGACCCAAGTTCAGCCTGAGTTGCCAACAAAAGACATCGTCGTAGTCTATATTTTCACTGACATTTTCAGTATCTTTTGCAAAGGAGTGGCTCACCCGAGGCAAGCTAGAACCATAGAAAAATGAAGGGATCTAGCTAATATCCAAGCATCATCCACGCCATTAAGAATTAACATCTATGCAACTAGTGAAAACCACATGAAAACATGCATTCATCCTAGAAGGAATCTGAGTATTACTTGCATAAACAAACTAAAAATTTAAAAGAGGCGCATAACTATAGCATTGATAGAGAATTTCCCAAACTCCATTTTATTTCATTACAGCAAAGTTCATACATATCAGTGGGAATTTCTCAACAAAACATTACATGGGATTTCACGGCACATATACTAGATCTTCAATGCAAACACATAGATTATTGCACCCCGACTACATCTAACACAGAGACCCAAGCTATATGAAAACTAGTTGTTGAACTCATCCTCTATGCTTTCATTTATAGGCATTCTCAATTGATCCAGTCTTCTTGGAAGTTTCATGATCCCTCATAGATTTGGTCCTTTTTGACGAAATCCTAGAGTTGTTTTCCCTTTTTCCTGTTGATTTCTTCAAAATTGATTTCATTTTCCTACTTCCGCGGGCATGATTTCCTATTTTTCGGCTGCAAAAATTCTAACACTTTAGTTGTTTTCCACTTTTATACTTCTGGTGGTCTGTTTCCATCCACTTTTTCCATTTTCCTTCTAGAACTATTGTTTATTGTTTTTTCCCAAAAAATGAAGGACCCAACACTCCATTGTGTGACCATAAATGTTTTAGTGGTTTTAGTGGTTTTTATGATATTTAGACAAACATGTTGTAGCTATTGTCTTCTTTTCCTTCCCTCCTTTCCATTTTTATTTCCCTCCTTGGAATCTTCCTCATGTTCCTTTTTATTTGAACCACTTGACTTCCCATTCTTCTAGATTAAGTTTCCCAATTTTGTTCCTATATACAATCCTTTTCAACCATTCTAGATTTTAAGAACAACACTTTCTTTCACAAATGACTATGTATAGACTACCCAAATACTTGAGGAGCACATCTAGGTTCTTGGGAGAAGTATCTAGAATTGTTGTCATCTTCCTAAATTTTGTGGTGTAGTTTTCTACACTTCATCCCAAACTCTACATAAAGTAACAAATGAATCCACTTGTGCTTTATATACCTGATATGGTAGCATTAGGAGAGTCTCAAAATATTTCCACTTAGTTATTAGAGAATCCCCCTCCAGCCTAAGGGTTTTCATGTGAATTTTCCACTAGGTTACCACATAGTTATTTAATTTCAGACAAACAAATTAAATCTTTTCTTCTTTCTCTATATCGTGCACACTAAAATAAACCTCTAGATGTTGCAACTAATGATTTAATTTGAAATCATATATCTCTCCTTGATACAAATTGATATCCACCTCTAGTTCTATCTTGAAGAGAGAATGTGAATAGTTCATAATTCTCAAACTCAATTTCTTTCTTCAAGGTTTCTTTGATTCCCTTTCTAGTTCTTCTTGGTCCCCTGATTTTGCCTCTAAGTTGTAACCATCATCTTCTCTACTAAGCTAGAGCTTACAAGTTAGGGTTTCTATGAGGATGTTAATATTATGATTTATATTTATGACTTATGCTTCTAGTAACACAAAAATATCCTCTTGATATCTCAAGGGTTATCATGAATCAATTTGTTGGCCATAACTGGGGTTTTATGATTTTTTTATTAAAATGATATAATCCCTCACAACTTCAAACAAAATACCCAAAGAAACCTCCTCAAATACCAAGATTACCTATAAAGTATTGTGGATGTTCCACTAGACAGTTCATTACAACAAATTTGTGAAAATAAACTAAAATCTATACTATGAAGGGTTAATTTATTTTAGATTTCAAATATATGATTATTGTTTTGTTGTTTATGTATGCAATAGATAATATGTTAAAAATAGAGATTAGGTAAATAAAGCAATTCACAAATCACAATGAACACCAAGATATGCTTTAGGAAAACATTTCAGGATAAAACATAACTAGAATGTGAGGTTGTTTTTCTCTCTTTTGTCAGGAGTGGAAATGATGCAATTATGAACGAGAAGGAACCTGTTATGGATTTTCTTGAGACCTATGGCTCGTGGACTATTATAGAACACAAACCCTCTCTATTATTCTCCCTCTCTATTCACACGCAACTACTCTACTCAACTATGCAACAAAATTCAAGCAGATAGAATGGAACCCCTTTTGCTCCTAGTGGCCTAGTTATAAGACAACTTGATATCAAACTAGTGGTTAAGTTTCAATCCTTCAACTCTCAACTAGAGTTACAACTTTGACTCTTTTACAATATTCTTCATAGTCTCCACATGGCTAGCTATTTTTCATGAGTAATGGGGTTTGGCATGGCATCCTCTTGAAATATGGTGGTCTATCATGATAGGTCAACTTCCAAGAGTCATAACTTTTGCATCTGAACTATGATTATTGTGATTATTGCTTTTTTGGAAAAGTATTCAAGTGTATAAAATTTCTGGGTTATGTTGCTTAAGTAGGAAATTTGTATCCCCATAAAACATCATTTTAATCCTTAAAATTGAGCCCATAAGGTTTTAGAACACAATTCTTCAAACTAGGTGTTTCTAATAAAATTGCTCATACTAATTCTTTCAAATTTTTCACTCTGAAAGTATCAAGATGAATGAAAAATTATATAAAAATCTAATTCAGGTGAATTGGAGTTTAAGTAATTGTTGATATTGGGCCTACTTCATGTGTACTTATAAGGAGTGCATGTAAATTAGGCACACAAACATGATGTGTCAATTGTTGTCTACTTATGATTAAAGAAAATCCTATTTGTGGACCAATATATATGTCACTAACAATAATATTGAGCTAACATGTGTGTAAATTTTTCGGAATGTTAAGATCCAATTATAAATCAATTTTATGTGTTTGTATAACTTAAAAAATCATAAACCAATAACATAAAAAGTTTAGATGTATGATTTTTGAATAGTTTTCACAAACTTACAAATACAAATGGCTATGAGGAACTAATATTTCTATGTTTTAAGTTGGCAAATGAGTTATTTAAAAACACAAAAAGCAAAAAGAAGGAATTTAATTTTAGGACTCACACTTTGTCTTTTTAAATTTAGTAATTTACGTAATTATATAAAATATAATTTATTTATTTTTTAAATCTATTGGTTTGATGTTTACACGAAGTTAAAAATAAATTTCAAACAAAACCTTTAACATTTCAAAGGTACAAACGTATCCTTAGCAAATTTACATTCACAAAAACATGAATCTTGAATTCTTCATAGGTGCACTGATAACATAAGACTTGAGAATTAGTAATTATATGTGAAATGTTTGTGAAATTTCACATATCATTTGATTACCAAAGTGTGAAATAGTATATAACACCCCCATTTTTTCCCCCTAATATTGTAATTCAATTATATTAATGTTTCCAAGGTGGGAATGTAAATGTGAAAGTGTCGAACTTCGAATAATATGTATTTTATTTTAATTTGAATGAAAATGTTGAACAACTAATGAAAGAGATGAGTGACTATGTGAAACATGAGTCATAAATAAGAGTTTGCAGAGGGGGAATGGTAGGAGATGTGTTTGCTAAAAATAATCCCTGTGAAAATTATTTTTTTAATTAAAAATTTAAAAACACATTGTTCCAATTTTTCATGAAACCAATTGATGAGGGAATTTGAATTAAATTATCAATTCTCCATCTATAACTAAGTGGCCTAAATTTTTAGAAAAAACTACCAATTTGAAAGTTTCTGATTTTGACCAATGGATTTGGAGATGTCACCCACGAAATTTCATGCAAGGAAAAAAATGGAGAGGATCCTTATTCAGAGAATGTGGGTTGTACATGAATCATTCTAGAGTCCAAATCCATGTGAGATTGAGTGCAAAAAAACTTTTCATTGATGGAAAAACTATGACAATTGTTTTCTAGTTATGAAATTGAAGCATAGGTTCCCAAAACCCAAGCTACAAGAAAGAGTTGTGTTTTTAGGTGTTTTATAGGAAAGGCACATAAGACCTAAAAGCATAGGTTACTAAGGGACCATTAGGGAAGTGAAAAGAATCCTTGTGCTAAACCACACATAGCTTTATGCAGTCTCTTGACATAGTAAGGCTTTAAGGGAAGTATCGTTGATTTTATATTGATGAAGGAGAATGACCTTCATTATTCCATATTTTATTAATAGAGAGATATATTTTCCCCAATGGAATCATGGTTTGCCTACAGGGTGACCAACAACAAAGGAAGGGAATCAACAATAAAAACTATGCTTAGATTGAAAATGACTTACCCTTCATAGGAAACCATAAATTCAACAAAATAAATGCATTATGCTTAATTTGCAATATAAATTATATGGCATGATTTTAGAAATTCTTTTTATGATTATATGTAATTACTAATATTCAATATATTCTCTAATAAAAACTTGTTATTGAATCTTATGATACTTGTTTATGATTGTGTACACAAGTCTAGTGGTTAATATGAGCATATGACGTATCAAAATTCGAAATCCTAGGTTATCTTTTATGTATGATTATAGTAGGCCTCTAGAAAGGAACTTTATTGGCTAGAAAGTGATGGGAGAACTTTACTTCAACCTTTTCAAAAACTGTGATGATTGAGCTATAAAGAAAGACTCTTATAAGATCTTGAATAACAAGGTTGGGCTTGCACCAATGATGTGAAAATGAGTCCTTAATGTGATACTCAAGGAAAAAGAGTCCAAACAAAATCTAAATTTGATATGGGATATAAATCAAGGATTAATGATGAAGGGTAATTAAAACGGGACTTCATATAACATCTCAAAAAAAATTTACAAAGTTCACTAATGAAGGCATGTAAAAGACCACTAATGAACTTGTGCAATTGTCAATATGTTGGAGTACTTAATTGGAATTTCAAAGATTATCCATTTAACATAATGCTTATCATTCATGATGGGCATTTGTAACACCTAACCAAAAGAAAGTCATTTAGAATTTGAAGTAGGGGACATAGAGGTCCTCTCCAAATATATAATTTTGAGATGGCTTGGGATTACATCCAATGTTGGAGCTGCTATGAAGAAGATCTCTTAGCTACTAAGGGAACACAAGAATTTATTTGAGCTATCATAAACTTTAGAAAGATAAATGTGGTATTGCATTTTCAGATAATAAGAAAATTTTTATAGGGATTATGTTCCTCAAAAATGAACCTTAGTTCTAGCATTTTTCATCTAAATGTGTTATGGGTTGTTCGAGCCTCATAGTGCTAAAACTCAGCTAAGTGAAAAGTCTCTCAGATTTGTTATTCTTAGAGTTTTGGCCTCCATGTCCTTAATTAAATTCCTCAATATTATATGGTAACTTTGTCATATTTAATTGTGAATTTGAAACCATGAATTTTCTTTTTTTTTAAATATTTAATTGTGAATTTGAAACCATGAATTTTCTTGTCTTTAAAATATCAAAACTTTGATTATTATCTTCTACCGACCCGAGAGAATTATATATGGAAAGAAAAATTTCATTAAATTCCAAAGTCATTAGACTCTCTTTTGATGAAGGATAAATAGTTTCTCTAAATTATGTAAATTCATGTTAAGTAAGTTTCATGTTCTCAAGTGCAATTTGCTCTCAAGTGCCTAATAATTCAACTTGAATTTGATTTTTATACCCATCAGAGAATAATAACAATGGAAACATATGCATTTTAAAATTTCCCCACATTTGAACGATTATTTAAAATATAAAAGTAAAAAAAAAAGGTAGATGTGACAAATAGATTTGTAAAATGCATTGGACTTCTTAGTTATCATGTTGTTCCTTTTACACGTGAGAAAAACATATCTTATTTCTCTTCTAAGGTCCCTGGGATTTGATTTCTTAATTTTCATTTCGAAGTAGTAGCGTAGTTCACCAATTTAGTGAAATACCCACCATAGTATATTTTTGAACTAGATACAAAAAAATCAGTTTTGTTATGGAATAGTTTTATAAATTTATCGGGTAAGATCATAGTGACTCATTGTCTTCTATGTATTAAATAATTGGTTACCAATAATACCAATCACCTCCTCAATTTAGATGGTTTCAAAATTATGACTCTATCTCTTCTTTTACTTTTAGTTTCTTATCAAAGAAGCTCTTGAAATAGAAAAAAATCTCAACAATTTCAACGATGAAGATGATTATAAACATAGTCAATCTTGAAAACCCATGATTCATTTTCTCATTGGATACTCCTAAACCTCTAACACTTCTCTCTAGTCTTTTCATTTCATACTTTGTCACCCCATTAGGGCCTCCTCTAACCCTCATAAAATTATATCTCTTCTCTTTTATCTTGTTTCCCCCTTTCTTCCTTCACCCTTATCCTTGTTAAACTCATTACATCCTTGATTATTCTTATTAGTCCCTGTCGTCTGGCATGGGACTATAGGAATCGAAAAGGTTGGTTTAAAATTCGTTTACGTTAGATTTTTTAGCCATGTTTTGTACTAATTGTAGCTTTGTCATGTGGCAACTATATTCTAGTGTGCTTCAACATCTTATTTAGCCTCTTCCTGAGGTGGAGAGGCCATAACCATATACTGTATCCGATTTGGTTCATTCACATTTCACAAGAAAAAACTAATGCTAGCATTATTTTTCAGGTATTAGATGTTATGGTGGTATGGTGGTCAGTGTAGGAAAACTAAATTCATTTAATGAGGTCATCAATAAGTTTTCAGGTGGTTTGTTCATGTTGATGTGATGTCGACGAGTGTCTACGAAACAGGAGTTGGGAAAACAAGGATCCCCAAAGTTAGATCTATCCATCACAGTAAACTTGCAGGAGTTTCAGGTATTCCTTTCAACGAGTTTCCTTTCAGGCATTCCAACAAATCCTGAATCAAACTACCTTTTCTTGTGGTTTCCACATTGTTGCATCTTCAAAGCAGTATATGGCTCTGCAGAACCACAAATCACTGTTGTGAGATAAGCATTACATATTAGGCGCATAGATAAATATTATAAATCATCTGATCATTTGGAATCATACCTTATCACTTTTGTCTATTTGATACTTTCTGGCCAAAGGGCTTCAAGGAATGCTTAGGTTTTCATTCTCACTTTCATATTTTTCTTTTTAAAAGGGTTTCCAAATTATTTTGCAGATGGGAAGGTCATTATCTCTTGCAAAAAATACAAGGAGGAGTATGTTTGAGGGTTGTGTTTTGATTTGGTTTTGGTTTATTTTCGTTGGTGTTCATTTCAATGGTGTCGGTCCTTTTCCTTGAATGGTGCACAATAGCATCCTTTTCCTACAATGGAGAACGAATCTAATCCTATAGGTTGTTTCCAAATCCGACGAGATATCACAATTCACAAGGGTTGTGTCTGGTAAGTATACGTCTGCCTCTGAGAGCCTGGGATTTTTTAGGAAAGGATGATACAATATTGCTACTACTTTCAGGTCAATTGTGTTAAAGAGATATCGAGTGGGTGCGAAGTAAGGAGAACTAAATGAGTGGTTAAGTTCCTGCAATTCCTTTCCCTTTTATGGGGTTTTAACCTGTGGTTCCAGTGGGCTTTAGTGACGACTTACTCCAATTCACTTATTGTCAAGAAAACAAAATACATGAAACCAAAAGCTATGGTTCTCACCATTAAAGGCTTATAGTGTCTTATCCCATCCTTAATGTCTATCTTTTGATGTTTGAATGCAATTTTTTTACTTCTTTACACAGTATAAACTTGTAACTTAAAATGTTAACAGGGAAGAATATCTTCAGGCTACCAATAATTTCTATCATAGTGGAATGAAGTAGATTTTCCTTCATTTAAATTTGCTTTGTGTGAGACTACTTGTGCATACAATGGTTCTGGTCCTTCAGTTAGTAAAACTTGCATGAAAGTTTATGTACATGGCCTAAATGTTACTGTGTGAAAAACATTTCCTATTGACATTGAGGGGAGGGATGACAACTACAAATCAAGTCTGAACATATGAAGTTGCAATTTTGGATGATAGATGATAGATGTTGTGTTTTAGGTTTCTAATTGTCAAGTTTTAGGTTTAGCTAAATAAATGGAAAAGCAGAAATCTCCTTTTGCTAATTTCAAGAAAACTGATCTAAAATGTGCATTTTGTTATAAACATTTTTTAATATTGTTATATGTGAAATTTATTTTGTTGAGATAGTGAATTTAAATCCTAAAAGAATTACATTGCTTGGCTAATGGGTTATTCTATTATTTAAGTCAATGTATCTGAATTTCTAGCCTTTTGACAACATCTTAGAGGCTTCTGAGCCCTCCAAAAATTGTTCCAAAATATCCTCCATCCCTATGTGGGTCTAATTGATGTCCGAGAATATTTCAAAGGGGATTTTCCTAAAAATAGGTGTTGCATAGTAGCATGAAAAGGTAGATAATTTCATTTCACTTGAGAAAAAAATAATTGTTCTCACGTATCCTATTACGCAATAACACAAGGAAGTCAATTACTGGGTGGTGTCAATGTAGATTATGGCCCAATGGACGTTGGCCTTAGGTGGTTAGCATATTCTCCAAGTCAAACTCTAGTTTCATATATGGATCATATGAGTTCTATATGTATGATCCCAATTCATGGGATCATGAAGGAAAATTCAATGAAACATTCTTCCAAAGAATCCGGCAAGGAACTTGTAGCTGAAATTATTACAATGGGAGGCATGGGATATAAGAAATTATCTAATTATTACTCCAACCATCTTCCTGATAGCAATTATGTCATTGGAATAATAGATAAGGCCCAAAAATGCAGCAAAAAAGTTCCTTTGGACAGGAATGTGAGCGAAATTATGCAGGAATGGTATGTAGTTTCTAATGTCGCCTTTGCATGAAATGCAACAGATAATCATGAGGCATCTAATTCCAACCATTTCATTTGAATGAGGAACATATCCTATTTGTTATAAATGCATTATCATATTCTCCTTTTGTAGTTATTCACATGACATGCTCAATTTTTTTAATAATTTATGTGCTTGTCATTTTAGGCAACTCTTTTATGGAACATCAAAGTATTCTTTAACCTTCTATATTTTTGAGTTGATGGATGGATTTGTATCGCATGTAGTTGTGAAGGATCTTGTAACAAGAGATGTTATCACTCAATTTAGAGCCCATGAGAGTCCCATCTCTGTATTGGTATTTGACCCCAGTGGTACTCTTTTGGTCACTTCATCAGTTCATGGTAATAACCTCAATGTATTTCAGATTATGCCTTCTAAAGAAAAATATCGTTCAGGTTGTATTGGCTATGATTGGAAGGCATAATACGTACATATCTACATTAGAGAATGGAATAATTTTGTTGAGAATTTACAAGGACTTTGCTCAACAATACATAAGAGAGCATTTATGGAAACTTAGACTCGACCAAATCTACAAGAGGCATAACCACCTAGATTGAAGTACCTATTTTTTATTGGTGTACCCAATGATGTAAGGGGCCAAAGAATAAATTCAATAGCAAGTATAACTAGAGAAGAAGGACACAAAAATCATACCTGAGACTAACATATGATTAGAGCATAGTCTATTTGAGCCAACTCACCCTATATTTGGAATGATGATAGTGGTACTCACCATTACTCACCATTACCTCAAAAGAAACAAAATGACATGTACTTACTGCAGTAGAATGTGCACTCTGTAATTTTATATCATTTTCAAGGAATTTAGTGCACTTTGTTGGGGTCATCTCTGTAGTGGATATAAATAATCTTTCCAAAAAAGATCCAATACTGAGATGGGGTTGTGGTAAAATGTTTCCCTTTGCGTGGAGGACGAAAATTATTTCAAGGTTCAACTAGTCTATGGTTTGAAATCAACATAATATCTTGTCCTAAATCTTTGAAAACATTGTAATTCAACCAATAAATCTTTGAAAACTTTTCAATCCAACCAATGAATTCCTATATCTTAGTCCTTGAGCTTTGGAGTTTATCCAAAACTCATTTCATTGAATGAAAATGTCAGGTTAGAGTTAGGATTTCCGTAAAGCTTTGAGCAGCCAAAACATGTAGTTTAATCTCTTGGTTGTTGTAGAGAACCAACATGCAATTATCACAAAGTGGTCAATTCCTAGGCAAATAAGTATCTCTTAGACTACACTCAAGCACAAAAAACAAATGCATATATTCTTAGCTCCACTCAACACACAATATGGGTTAACATCCACTATGTATATTGTTGGAGCGGATTCTACCACTTTGATATCTAAACCGTAGGAAAATTAAGACCCAGTATTGTTCTCTGAACAATTTGTATAGCCCAACGCTTTCTACAACTTTGTCGGATTTATAAATCCATTTGAAATTAATGGAGAACTATTATCAGTCAGAGCTTAAGACATTCAATTAAAGAAATACGATAGTATAAGGAAAACATCCTTCTTCAAATTTTCCATGAAATTATGAATAAAGGCTTTGTCATTTTAAGTCTAAGAAGAGGTCTTATGGACAAATGATAAAAATGAAGGTTATCAAGCCTTGCCCATAGTACCTGCTTCATTAATTAATTCTAGTTTGTAGACTCAACTCCTAGACAATATGAATTCTACTACTACATGATGGGCAGATGTGTTCTCCTTTGTTTGCTAATATTTTGGGCTTATGGCTTGGGTTTTGTTCTCCTATGTGTTTTGAACATGATTTTTTTGTGAAACGATCTTATCTTGGCTTCATGATAAGAGGATGTGTTTCCATTTATTTTCTTTTTATTTTATCTTTCGTCTTGAGTTTTTTGTCTTATATGATTTTGTATCACAAATTTGGGTTCAATTATGCAATGATTTTGGTTTTTCTTGTCTACATTATGATATAGTGGGACCTTTTGACTTCATATATTTTTGAATAATTACTTCATTTTCTTGTCAAGTACCTTTTTATTTCCTAGATATTGTTGGCAATTTGGTGACCCTTGTCAGTTGGTTCGGTTCCATATTTTGAAAATTTAAACCATGATACCAGATTTCTATCACTTTTCACCTATTCTATATTGTTGATCAAAATAACTCAATATGAATGATAATGAAATTCACACAATTGCATTGTTGGTTAGTATATTTAAAGGTGTTAATAACCTTGCAAATGGAATGGATACTTTGATCAAATGTTCTAATGTTGTATTATAGTGACTATTAAGTACCAATGTTCTCACTACATTATTTTCCAATTCTATTTTTTTTATCAGTAGTTATTTATGGATGCAATGTTTAATTTAACCTCTCGAAGTTGAAGAACTTACAAATTTTAACTTTCCCATGTCTATAACTTGCGACAGGGACTAATGAGGCTCATTATGTGGGTTTTAACCCTGTACAGAAATTACCTACATACGAATTCTAAAACACAAAAAATAAACAATGCGAGACCATAACACATAAAGCACATATACATAGAGATTTTCCCCTGGATCCCAAAACCGGGACTACCAGCCTGATTTTTCATTATTTTCCTTTCAATGTTACAATACATATTTATACATGCTGAAGCATCCAATACCATGGACCAAAAAACATCGCGTCCAAAACCATGGACCCAAACCATAGGTAGGTTCGCCCACCTAATATAGGGTCCAAAAAAAAATTCCTCGGGGCGTTGCCCTAAACCCTATAAAAGCCCCCCATTCGACCCCCCCCGTTGCATTTAATCGGGCAACGAAGGGGGGGCTCCGCCCCCCTCTAACCCCCCCGGTTCACTACATGGGTTAGTCATGGAAAGAATATAACACAACCCAACACATTAATGGGTAAATTATATGGACCTTAATGCACCTCCAACTTACTAAAGTCAACTTTTCTCATCATTCTTTACATGTTTTAATTATGTTTTTCTTAATGAGGAGAGTAAAGATGAGATGTCATGTCTAGTGGTCTAATGTGCATTGATTGCAGATTTTGGAGAAATTTTTGGCTAATTAAAGTGCAGTAAATCGAATGGAGACAAGCAAGAGGGGTTCTAGGAGATGGGATCTCCCTCCTTAACTCCTCACTCACTTGAAGATTCCTCAATCAAATCTCATCAGCTCGTTGTTGCAAGAAGCCGAGTCATGAACTTCATTGGCGGCCACGCCAGTGACAGTTGAAGACCAGTTGATCTCGAGATTGGAGCCAAGCCTCCCCAAATTTAAGCAATTTGTTGGTAACTTTAGTTGTATAAATCAAGAGTCCTAGAGCTTCATTAGGATTTGGATCTTTTTTTCAAGATAGCTAAGCAATTTACAAGTTGAGGCATTGTAACCGAGCACTCTTATGTATTTCTGATTTGTTTAATGAAAATGAGCAGCATTCCCTTGATCTAGCACTGAGTTGACTCAGAGGGATGAAGCTCTTGGGTTAGGGTCCAACCCTAGCAGCAGAGGTTCCTCTTGTTGTAGATGTATGCTTAGGTTATATTGATAATTAGCTGCTAAACTGATTTTGGTGTTGTTAATTTACAAGTATTGGTAGATTTAATTAGTTTGCTTCCATTTGTGGATAGTTCTAATAGTAGAATTGTAGTGATAAGAATATATTCCAAAAAGGCTGATAGCAAGTGGTTTTCACCTCATTTCTCCCTTTCATGGATCATGGTTTGAGGAACACTTCTCATACAACCCAAAAAGACAAAATTCTTGTTTTTTGTGTAATCTAGGGTTTTCTTCTTAATTAGTTCATTATCTTTCAGTTTCATAGATAAGTTGCAATTGATATTTTCTAGTCTCCTAGGTTCTACATAAATCTCATCTCACTTTCATATTGATTTCAAGCACTTCCATGCATGAATGTAGCAAGTAAATGGTGACAACTCTGTTTTTCCCCTCTATTTGAATAAGCCCTTCTTGTCTTTGATGAATTTATGTATGAATGCCAAGAATGATGTTTGTTGTTGTAGGAGTTTCTAAATTATAGGGAGACCTCATCTCATTAGCCTTAGCCAAGCCATATCCACACTTGATTTCTAAAATTCACTAAGGTCTCAATTCGAATTCTTGTCTTATGAAGGAAACTTACAATCTCCATTGAGCAAATCCAACCATCTCAAAGCTTTGTCTTGAGTTCTAAGTAAGCTCCTGCCACTCAGATGCCTTCTTCCCTCCTAATTAACCTTTTCCAAGCTCCATCCCACCTTCTAGACCACTCCCTAAGGTTTCATCCTATTCCTGTAGTAAAACAGGGGATCTTGTAGGTGAACTAGTACTTCTTGTAGGAATCATATAGGAAAACCTATAGTATTATGTTTTGAGCCCGAATTGAGAAAAATCATCACTAAAAGACAGGATTAGGTCCCTACCTACCCTCCAAGCCATCTAAACCATTGTACTCCTTTTCCTTCACACTTGTCTCCCCTACCAAAGAACCAAGCAAGATTAGCATTCTCATGTTTCAAGGACAAAGATAAAAAGAAAAAAGTACTTTCATATTTATTCATGCAAACAACAAATAATACTTTCTAGATCAGATTTCATGCTTAGAGTAGTTAATACCTCACAGGAGTAGGGTTCTTTTCCAAAACAATGTATGTTAGCAAGTAGATAGAGGATTTCATGTTATTTTGCAAACATGTCTTTCACTCTTTCCTTCATGCAATAGATAAAATTTCTTTTCTTCCAATCAGGGTAAATTTCCCTTCTCCAAGTTGGTAATTAGACTTATTCTAGTCAATAGAAGGCTAGTTTGAGAAACCCTAGTGGTCTATCACCCCAAATCAATAATGACAAAGAGTATACCAATTACATATATTTGTGTATACAACATTGTCACATCCAAGTTTGTACGAACCACGGGTTGATGAAGTAAAGTCGGTAGCCCCAAGAGTTGCAACATCCTTACTACAATACTGGTGCTCATCAATTTTTGGAACTGTTGTCGGGGAGGTGTCTGAGTAGATGTGATTTCTGATTTCTTTCTTCCTTTTCTTATCTCTCTCATTCTTCAAATTAGTTCCATTCAGTAAATAGTTGCAATTCAGTTTTGTTTTCTTTCAATTCTGCAAGTAGTTTAAAACTCTAAAAGAAAAAAACACTCCTTTCATGCCTCGTAGGAATAGGGATAACTTAGGAATTTTTTTTCCAAATACCCCCACCACTCCAAACATCTAGCCTTCCGTCTTCTTCGGTAGCTGTGAGCTAGAGGACCCCTTAGGTGAAAAACCAGAGATATTTGAAGAGCCTATAAGGGAAGAAGAATAAACCATTCCAAATCACACAATGGCTAAAAATAGAAATGAAAGGGGAGACAGGGAAAGAATTAAGGGTGCTTTTCCCATCAGAAAAACTAATGGGGATAACAAGATGAAAAATGTAAGCCCCTCTACATTTCCTCACTTCCATCGCCTCACCTCAGAAGATCCAGATACCTTCTTGTTTGAATTTGTTGTCATATGCAGAACTTATGATTACACATCTCATGATCAGAAGTTGAAACTATTCCCATCCACTATCAAGGATGCATCCCTACACTGGTTCATGGGTTTACCTAGTGATAGTATCACCACTTGGGCTTAGATGCAACAATATTTCAACAACAAGTATAGGGACTACTGGAGGTCCAAAGATACCGAAGAGGAAATTTTTAGAATGACCTTGGGACATGATGACTCCTTACAAGATTACGAGAAAAGATTCTAGCTCAGCTATAAAAGGGCCAGGTGCACACTTGATCCTAAGTCACTTAAGTTAGTCCTTCTCAGGGGGATTAGGGAAGACCTTATAGAAACCCTAAACATGTTGTTAGGAGGGGACATCTACCATTTATCCTATGATGATATCAAGAAAGTTTTTAAGAATCATTCTAGGGAAGCTATAAAAAAGGGTAGGGCTAGTCAAGCAGTGGCCAGTTCATCCTCTTCCAATACATTCATAAAAACTGAAATTGGGAACATGTTTGAAGACTTTAAGAGTGAAATGTTGCAAACCCTTTCTTTCCAAATAGACACTATGAAAATCAAACGAAAGGAGGAGGAAGCAGAGAGAGCATTAGCCATCTTATTCCCTAGATGCACAAGGAGGCACCCTAGGAATGAATGTCCATTGAACTTTATAGAAATCTGCTCGTTCTGTGAGGAAAACCACTCCATAGACAAGTTACCTTCTCTACCTAGATTAAAACTTGTGTATCAGGGAACCGAAGGGGTGACTAAATAGATCTGCTACATTAATCAAAGGAGGCCTTATGGACCTTGACCACACTAGTAGGGCATGCAAGGGTAATCTTATTCATATTAAAACCCTAATCAAAGCACATATATTCCCCCTTGGTGCCCCCTAGCTCATCCTTCCTGGTCTACACCTTCTCCCTGGTCTTTTGCACCTCAATACCATTCCCAATCGGCCAACCAATCATATCATCCATATATGTTGGGTTGTGTTATATTCTTTCCACAACTAGCCCACATAGTTAACCTGGGGGTTAGAGGGGGGG
>APFE031679364.1:0-14538 GCA_000404065.3 Pinus taeda
TCGACCTGCTCAAATACAAAAGCAGAGCCGACAACTGTCACAAGAGCAGATCTTTGTTCATCCACAACCCCTTCCTGAACTTGAGCCCCTGCCTGATTGACCCTCGAGGTAACATTATGTTCCATTTCGACATCCTCATTTGGTTCCTGGAAATATTGAACTCGTTCCACCCAATTTTTCATCCTGCTTCTGAAACCAAAAGGGCAATCCCTAGCCAAATGGCTATGTTTGTGGCACCGATGGTAGCGATAAGGCAGTTGTTCATAGTCTAAATCCTGAGTAATATAATATTCATCCACTTGAATCTGAATCTTTTATGCCAAACCCTCCCTCGGGTCCAACTTGACCAGAATGCGAGCCACCTTTCATTCCATGGAATCTTGAAGGGCATGTCCGCTTCCAAGAAGGTACCCAGGATGTTCCCGATAGCCTGGAAGATATCCATAGACCACAACTGTGGTGCAAGAGACAAGAGGCACACCCATACTGGAATCTCCCCTAGCATTTCCCTTTCCGCATACAAAAGATGATTCCACCTTTTGAAGAAAATCGATACTTTACCGAAACCTCAATTGCAAGTAAGAACTCAATCAATGACCTCCATATTTGAAAACTGAACCATAAACCAACCATGAGACAAAACAATAACTTCAGTTTGTGTTTTAGGCCACGATGCCCATTCCTTATTTATCCATTCCTTTATGAAATTAGCATATTATTGATAGCCCTTTACCCACCCTATGATTATGCATTCAAAGGTTTTCATGGATTCATCCATCCTAATATCCACTCCAACAATTAGCTTGCGAGTCTCCTCCTTCTTCTTAATGACCTTCCCCTTCTCCCTTTTAACTCCTGAGGGTAACCCATTCACAAAGGGAGCGATTGAAGAAACCTCTTCACCAACATGGCTACCTGGTCCCTGAGACCCCTCCTCAACAGCTTGCAAAACCAAAAACATTTCCTGAGGGCCTTCAAATAGCCCCGCTTGCCCCTCGGCACTAGGATGAAATAAGCCACCAACTTCCTTTGACCCCATGGAGCCTACCTCTATTTGTTCATCCTGAGGTTTTCTGATGGAAAGGGAAATAGAGATCCTAGGTATAGCAAAACCAACATTTCCCCCGACAAAAACCCTAAGGAAGAGAAACCCACTGGGAAACCTGTAACAACTTTCTCCAGGCAGCCCACTGCCTCAACAGTATGGCGAAAAGACTCTAAAATATTGAGAGCACAAGATACTTCTAGTAACTTATAGTGCGAGGTTTTAGACAAACTCAAACTCCCAATCAGCTTATCCTCCCCCAGCAGTTCATTTAAGCAAGTTTTTAACCCTTCCAACCTCTTAAGACCACTACTCCTCACAATTTCCTCCAAGCCTCCCATAAAAACTCCTAAACCAGACACATTGAGAGGGGATTTTGGACTTACCTGTAAGTCCGTCGACGTTCCAACAGAGTACCCTAATAAAACTGTATCAACCTGACCCTCATGCACCTCAAAAACAGGAAAGAAACTCTCCACTAGAATTCATGGGGATTTTGACTCCTCCAGCAAAGTAAGACCATCACCATGTTGTCAGTCTGGCTCTACGTCGATTCTTTTGCCAGGTGTAGTCTGAGTTGGCAGTATCACCCTTGCCAGGTTCTGTTATGTCGTTTCCAACCCTCAAACTGACAGTATATCCTCTGGAACTGGCTCCAGATCCACATGGTTCAACAGATAAAGCATTTTTAAAATAGAAAGGGAACTAATAACAGAGATTTGAAGAAGCTTAATATCGGTAATCACCCACATGAACATTCTGTTGGCATTATGATACAGATGTTGTCCTTGATGGCAACTCACTCATATGACAGTTCACAGTGCAGTAGATTAACAAGCAAAGAATTACATATCGGACTACAAATAATGAAGAAAGAGAGATATACGCAGGTTTCCCTTGACCAAGCTGCGTATACACACAGGTTCATTGAACACAAGTAGCATATACGTACACACGCACTTTCACAGAAGGAAAAGCACGTATATGATGGGAAACTAAGTTTTTGGTCCTAGGTATTTTGATCCATGGTATTGGTCCAAGGTATTTGGTCCGAGGTACTGACCCTAGGTATTTGGTCCAAGGTATTGGTCCTAAGTGGTTTTGGTCCAGGGTATTGAGAAAGGCCTAAAACTATATAAGGAGGAGAAGATCATTATGCCAAGGTGAAGTATTGAATATCTGATGAAGTGTGAGATCTAATATGCAGTTTATTGGCTTATGGTGGATGGCTTGATCTGAACCAAGGATGAACCTTAGCAGTTGATGAGAGATAAGATCTAATGATGGATCAGGATCTTAAGGGTTGAAATGAATTATCATTATGTGGTTTTGTTCATGATATTCTAGATCTGAATACTCACGCATGTATTATTCTGTAAATGTTATGATCTAGGTATAACTGAAGTCTGGGATATCTATAAAATTATGAATTAACATTTACAGATGTATACGCTGGTTGGCCTTGATAAAAGCGTGTATACATGTTGGTTCAACACATGGAAGTAGCTTATACCTTATGAAGTATATTTCAGTTGCTTCTGTTTGTTGTTGCAAAGTTCTAGGTTCTGCTTTGGGTTTTGGTGACTGTATTCTGGTGATAGCATTTTGAATGATCAGATTGTTTGATTGTGATTTGCTACAGTGATGATGGGTTGTCAAAGTGATTGATTGATTCAGTTGTGATGTTTGAGTTTCAAGTGATTGATTGATGCATATGTATTGATAGTTTTATTGCAGTGGTGATTTTTTTTTAGCTTCAAGGTTGTTGATGGGTCCAATATGAAAATTGGATGAAACATGGCCTTCTCATTATAGTGTTGTGTTCCAGGAGTATCTAATCTGAAAATTTATGAAACGTGGTCCCTGGAGGAAGAAATAAGGTCATAGCCTTCTGTAGGTCGGCGCTTGCATACTAAAACATATCGGCTAGTACAAGAGCTAGGGGGTTGTAGCTGTCTTCCAGTAGTAGCTGGAGAACAAGAGAAGGTTGTAGCCTTCTGCAAGTGGGTACCTGCGTACTGATATTAATCTGCACCAATACAAGATTGTAAACAGGTTTTTCTTATATTAAAAAGAAGACAACAGCAAGTGGTTTTTGTCCCACATTGGGTTTCCACCTTATATTTACGCCGTAAGGCGTTCCTCTGGGAAGAACTCCCCTCCAGTGCCACTCTGTACCTTCCTGCGCCATTGATTTCGTTGTTAGACGATGGAATTAATATTCACCATTTGATTCTAAGTGTTCGATTCATTATCCCCGCGCATCTTCGATTCATTATCCCCGCGCATCGCATCTGGCATCTGGCCGCGCATCACATCTGGCATCTGGCAAGCATGCGCTGCACTCCGAATCCTCCTGCGCTCTCTCATTTGTATGTTATATTAAATTTACAGTCGTCGGAAACGCGGTGAGCACCTCCCTGAGGTTCGGTGAGACTTTGGGTGGGCGAAGTTCTGAGGACTATTACACATTATTTTACATTATATTGTTTGGGCTAACCATAACTATTGCTCTTTTTTTGCAGTTGAGGTTTTTCCGGCTTCATCCTTCCACGGGCCACATGAAATTTAAATATTTCAAACCAGGTTCTTCTCTGCCAATTGTCTCATTTTTTTTTCTTATCCAGGTGCCGAAGGTAGTTTTCTTATAAATTTTAAAGCTACTTTTCCCTTTTTGTCGAGAAATTGATAACTTGTCTTCAACTGATTAGGGTTATTATAGTCGGCTATTGAACAGATTGTGTATTTATATGTAATATTTTAATTAAGTGGTCTACGCCTTCTGCTCTGTCGGGAATTCATTATATATTCGTATATAGAATTTCTGTTCGTTTTCTATAGAGAATCATTCAGCAATTTTATTGTTTGTCCAAAGTTGATATATGAATTTGTGAACTTACTTTCCGGGGCTTTTGCATTTCTAGAGAAGAAATCTAGATAGTTATAATCAGTTGTATTTTCTCAGCCCCTGATGTAAACTTAGGTATATTGTTTTACTTGGAAATCTCGATTACAAATCTGCTATATTGAGGAATAAGAATAATCAATACTACTTTTTTTTTTCTTAAATACAGAAATTTCATGGCTACCAATAAAACCATGGGTTGAATAACAATTTCTCAGGGTTAATTATTCCTCCGGGTTCAGTGCTGAATGGTTAGCTGTAGTAGAGATAAAAAAATGTTATTGCCTTTGATTAAAAGAGGCATTCTTGTTAGTCAAATTTCCATTTTATTTTTCAGAATAAACACTACATATCACACTTCATCGAGTCTCAATTGTTCCCAATTGTTTGGTCTTCACAATTTAACTCTAGCTCTGTGTAACAATATATAGCAATCTTTATCATGATGTTATTACTTTAAATCTTTTGATACTACTCAACTCCAGTTTATAAGTGACTGTATGCTTTTACCATTAAACAATATTAACTAGCAAGTGACGGCGGGGTCGATACTAAGAGATTCTTCCTTTTGTTGTAACAGTCTCATTTTAGTTAGGTTAACTATATTTTTCTTATTTTATTTTGTTGTACAATTTATTTTAAAATTAACATAGTTTATTTAAGATTAACCTATCGAACTTAAAATTCTGCTTTCTATATATGGATCGTAATTATTTATATTATTATTTTACTGATATGGAACACATATTGAATAGTAATGTTTTCTCATTAATTGGTATTCTAATAATTCAAGGATTGATTCTGGGCTGTCGATTTTGTTGACTCTGCTCAGAAACTAACTCAAGTCCTTCAGAGTTATACCCCGATCCCACCATTACTGGATTTTCCTCATTTCTTTTGTTATCATAAACAACAGTCAATTCAGCAAGTTCTGCTTGGTCATTTTAATGGGATTGACATTAAATTGGTTCGGGTGTGTATTTTTGTGTGTGTTTTATAATAGTTTTTCAGATTATCAATATAGCTCGCGTGCAAAATCCAAAGAAAGAAATGTACCGAGGAATTTAACAAAAAGTTACATTTGTTATGTTTGAATGTGTTTATCTATCTCCAAAGCTCTTTCCCCATGAACAACTTGTATCCTTCCATATACTCCTTTATGCTTGCTTGAATGGGATTGGCATTAAATTGGTTGGGGTGTGTCTTTTTATGTGTTTTTATAACAGTTTTTCATATTATCGATACAGCTTGCAAGCAGGAACAAGCGCCCTGATCTTCCTGTGCCGCGTGCAAAACCCAGAGAAAGAAATGCACTAAGGCGTTCTCTATCAATGTCATCTAAATTTCTAAAAATTTCATTCTTCAAAATTTCTAAAAATTTCATTCTTCAAAATTATCCAGAAAAGTCATTCTTTTCTGACAAAAAAGCCAATGTTTTTATGACAAAACCTTCTGCACTCTTCCTCTTCTTACTTAGGATTGAACTGACCAATTACTGAATTAATCTGAAGCCACTAATCATATATATATGATAGTACTGATCGTTCATATTTAAGCCCTAAGGCATTTCCCTCTAAAACCAGTTCCCCTCAGTGCGCACTTGTCATCATTTTTTGTTGTTTGATTCATCGTTAGACAATTAGATTATCCAGCTCCATTGATTTAATTACACTTGACTCGTTGATTTAATTGCACCTGGTGGGTATTGTTTGGTTTATGGATTATCCAAATTCGTTGATTTGATTTAATTACACCTGACAGTATTATTTGGTTTTGGTTATTAATTACTAACTGATTTTAACAACTCACAGTGAATCCGTTGGAGCAGCTTTGTTTACAGTAACTATTTTATTTGTTGCTATAACTGTGTGCAGAGGGGAAGACTCTTGGTTTTTGCCAAAGTTCTGTTGTTAGTGGTTTTAGAGACAATGATTTCCACGAGCAGAATCAAGTTGGAGATGTAGGATATGGTTCGGTTTATTTGGGTAAACTCCCTGATGGTGGTGTCGTGGCAATGAAGAAAAATATTCAAACAATTCATCAATAAGATGCAAATTTATTTAACTGGTAAAGGTTTGCCATTAACCTTATTTTGAGTTGGTGGTTTTGGAGGTTAGTTAAATACCCTTTTCAATGTAATTTGGGAATTGAATTTGGATTATTATATTAAAGATTGTACATACAAGACAAAATGAGCTTTTTGATATAAATAGCTATGCATCAACTAATGGTACATGTTGGTATCACTCTAAATGCAGTTGCAGTTGGCCTTCAGGTTCCCCGCGTCAGAGGAAATAGTTGCTCAGCTTAAGGGAATTATGCAATATTGATCATTTACAAATAGCATGGCGATCTTTTCTCCCATCGTTGTGCAAGATTGTCGACTGGCTCGGCGGAAGCTTCTTTTCCAACACCATAAAATTATGTGGATTGGTGAGATCGAATAGATGATATTTTATTTTTTATATATCAAAAGTTTAAATTAAACTTTAATAGTTAATTATTTTTTCTTTATTATTTTATTTCAAATACATATATTTCTCATAATTATTGATGTTTAAAACAATAATAATTTTAAGTAAGATTAAAAAATAGGAGAAAAGTTAATAATTCAAAAGTAAGATTAGAAAAATAAGAAAAAAGTTAAAATTAGAGTGAGAAGGAATCATGAATTAAAAAAAATGTAAAATAAAATAAAATGAAATTTATTTTATTGTAAGAAGATATAATTTCATTCTAAGACTATCCACATTAATTAACTATTTAATTTATTTAATTATACTTATATTTTGCTAGGCTTCATAATATATGGGAAAAAATATTTTTTTATGTATATAGTCTTCCTTCTTGCATGGAATACTCCCTTTATTTCTTTTTTGGCTTTTACTATGGTGTGAAACGTTGAGGCTCCATACTTTCGGCATTTGAAGTTTCAGTGGGAAAGTATCACTTCGAAGAGTTGCGATATATTATAATGGAAACCAATTTATTAGAAGTGAACAGAGGAATAGAAATTAGATATGCCATCTAGAAATTAGATATGCCATCTCAGAAGAGATAGGAGACCATCATGTTGGATGTTAGAAATGGTGTGCATAACGTTGGATAGCACTTGCATCTTCTTACTCATTGACACAACTCGTTTCCCTCCAAATACATTTTGCCCTTCAATATGTTAGCTCTGTAATATTGCTAGTTGGTTTGTAGTGTAATGCATGGCATGAATATGAGTATGATGAAACAGAGAATAATATGATGCTCAACGATCATATGATGGCCTTTTGAGTGTTTTGGTAGCTACATTATTCTCCGGAAACATTCTTTAATATTATTTTTTCTTTTAAATGTGCTTTGATAGTTGGGTACGTGAGTCTGCAACTTTTATCATTGTTACCATAGTAAATCCTATGATTCTTTAAACAAGAATTTATCCTTCATTGGATGAACATAGTGCTCACCCATATCCACATGAAGAAAGCAAGTTGGAAAGCATCTTGCAGAACATAAGTTAACCATTAAGAAATTGGTATTCCCATAAATACTCAGTGAATAGGATTTAGAAATACAATTTGTTAATTGAAATTTAGAATGCAAATCATTTTTTATGCCTGGAAAAGAGTGAAATGGATCAAGAAAAAGATAAGTTGAGGGCGATTGAACCAAAACAGTTTATTTGTTGGCTACACAGTTGGGGTTCCTTTAACTACAACATGCCTCCCTTGAATTTTTAAGGCCAACTCTATTATTATAACTTGTAGCTTTGTTCCAACCAACAAAATTATCTGTATATTTTGGAGATAAAATGACATAAAAGCCAAAGAATTCAATCGAAAAAATTGTCATGATTATTATCTCCCATTATCAATAATTCAGTGTCATATAAGTCCAAGATTTTTGTGCACTTACACCTAAGGGAACTAAAAAGAGACAAAACAATGAATACCACCTTGCTCACAGAAATAAATCCAAGCAAAAAGAGGATGTTAGCTTAAACATTAGCAGAAACTCGTTTTAAGAATATGTAGATTGAAGTCATTGGATGCATAGATAGAGTGTTGAAGATTTACCATACACATTGAGAAGCAAAAAGATTACAGAAAAACCCTCAATGGAGGACTGTAGATAACCCTTTGTAAACCTTCTTAGTTCCTCTTTTCTTGTTTCCCTTATTCATCTTACTAACAAGGACAACATTCTAATCCTCCTCAATACCTACAATAGTATTCAGTATTGTCTCATTTTAGTTGAAGTCATTCCATAGCTTGCTAAAAATGGGAAGTTTTTTTTGGTCCAAATTGGGATACTCGTCTCAGAATTTTTAATTTTTATAGAGACTGCTAAGGCCTTAGCATTTCATCATTGCCATGAACCACCTATTTTCCACAGAGATGTAAAATCTTCAAGCATGTCAAAGTACCAAATTTTGGGCTTTCAAGATTTGTACCAGGTTTGTAATTTTAAATTTTTTCTTTTTGGGACAGCGCAGTAAATTTAAGTTTATAGCGAGGTAATGTCTATATGGATGGAACTCTTGTGAATCGATTTCAAACACCAAAATATTCCATAAACTGAGACTTGTTTTTATTATTATTTATATTTTGTTATACTAAAATAGTATGAATCATAGCTTCCAAAAAAATTTAAACACGGAAAACACTGTTACATGTACACTTTTATTTACTACATATAATAATATAATAATATTTATAACCACATAACCCTCCAATACATATCCCTTAATAGATGTATATGTAGTATGGCTCCTCTGCCTCTTTCTCGGTGATTTTCATTCCAAGTCAATATCACAACTGCACTTACATACACCCAAGATTTAAGCAGATATACAATTAAAATCACCCAGGATAAGTAGAGAGATAAGTAAAATCTATTGTAAAAATAAAGCAAAGAAAAAATCCATTGATGAGAGTAAAGCGGAAGCCAAAGTTACTATGGTGTGAAAGGTCGAGGCTCCATACTTTGGCATTTGAGGTTTTAGTGGGCAAGTATCACTTCGAAGAGTTATGGTATATTATAATGGAAACCAATTTATTAGAACCAAATAGAGGAATAGGAATTCAATATGCCATCTGAGAAGAGATAGAAGACCATCATGTTGGATGTTGGAAATGGTGTGCATAACGTCAGATAGCACTTGCATCTTCTTACTCATTGACACAACTCATTTCCCTCAAAATTGGTAGATACATTTTGCCCTTCAATATGTTACCTCTGTAATATTGTTGGTTGGTTTGTAGTGTAATGCATGGCATGAAAACAATCATGATGAAACAGAGAATAATATGATGCTCAACAATCATATCATGGCCCTTTGAGTGTTTTGGCCGTTACATTATTCTCCCGAAACATTCTTTAATATTATTTTTTTCTTTTAAATGTGTTTTGATAGTTGGGTAGGTGAGACTGCAACTTTTCTCATCGTTACCATAGTAAATCCTATGATTCTATCAACAAGAATTTATCCTTCATTGAATAAACATAGTGGTCACCCATATCCACAAGAAGAAAGCAAGCTAGAAAGCATTCTGTAGAACATAATTTAACCGTTAAGCATTTGGTATTCCCATAAATTAAATACAATTTGTTAATTGAAATTTAGAATGCAAATCATTTTGATACCTGGAATAGAGTGAAATGGATAAAGAAAAGGATAAGTTGAGGGCGATTGAACCAAAACAGTTTATTTGTTGGCTGCACAACTGGGGTTCCTTTAACTACATCATGCCTCCCTTGAATTTTTAAAGTCAACTTTTTTATTATAACTTGTAGCTTTGTTACAACCAACACAATTATTTGTATATTTTGGAGATAAAATGACATAAAACCCAAAGAATTCAATCAAAAAAATTGTCATGATTATTATATCCCATTATCAATAATTCAGTGTCATATAAGTCAAAGATTTTTGTGCACTTACAACTGAGGGAACTAAAGAGAGACAAAAGAATGAATACCACCATGCTCACAAAAATATATCCAAGCAAAAAGAGGATGTTAGCTTAAAAACTCATTTTAAGAATATGTAGATTGAAGTCATTGGAAGTAGAGATAGAGTGTTGAAGAATTACCATACAAATTGAGAAGCAAAAAGATTATAGAAAAATCCCACAATGGAGGATTGTAAATAACCCTTTGTAACCCTTCTTAGTTCCTCTTTTCTTGTTGCCCTTATTCATATTACTAACGAGGACAACATTCTAATCCTCCTCAATACCTGCAATAGTATTCAGTATTGTCTCCTTCTAATTGAAGTCATTCCATAGCCTGCTAAAAATGGGAAGTTTTTTTTGGCCAGATGGCATAGACAAAAAGCTTCCAAAAACAACAAAACCTATTTAATGCAATGGGCATTGGGTACTAGCTCTTTACCCTTCAATGACTAATTTTTATCTTCAATGATTCTTTATGTCTCACAATGCTTCTCGAATCTATGCCTTACGGCGTTTCCTTTGCAACATTTGGTGCAAATGCTAGTTTAGTGTTCATGTGTGTTTCTTATGTTTGATGGTTTTTTCTGATATTGTTGCACATGGTTACTGTTTATATGGTTAAATGAAGTATTGATGCACTGATTAAAGATATGATGAATTAATTGAATCACAAGTTTGCTTGATATACATTGGTTGCCTTAAACACAGCTGCATGTACACGTGAGTTACGTTCAATGTAGCGTATATGAATTTGAGTATGAAGGGAAAAAGATTATTGATTTGATTAATATTGATTCCCCCCCCCCCCCTATTAGTATTATTTCCAACACATTCTACCGAAGAGAGGAATAACGACAACCCCTTGCAACAATACACTACCAGATAATCACCCCCCACAACCATAGGAACCCGACAAACACCAGAATGAGAGGGGAACCACAAAGCACTAAATGTTAACAGTGAAGAACAATGAGAATGCTGAAATCAGGCACCCAATCTCGTGTCGGTCACCCAGATAGTTGCAAAACAATATGGTGCTCAAGCGAAACGAACATATTTTATATTTTATATTAGTGTTTGATTCTGATTTATATGTCATTACTTCTAATTCATATGCCATCGCAAATTATTTGTTTTGAAATCTGCAACCTCTCATGCAAATTAAATTTTCATTGACTTGGCATTAACCAAACTTTCCACATCCTCGTGTAAATAATGTCCTATTCGCATGTGGCAAGGCATGTCAATCTTGGACAGTTACGCATCCATCAAGTAAATGTAATAAACTAGATTCTAAAGATAATACTTTGATTGCCCATTTTTTAATATTATGTTTAAGCAACACACTAGTAGAACATGATTATTCCTTGAGGATGGGTTGGTGAAATCCTTAAACTAAGCTTGAGTTGGAAAATATTAATGATGGCTGAGGGGACGAGTATCAATATCAAGGAGATGCGTAAATTTATTAACTACATTTTGAATATAAAATAAAATTATATTATATAATATATATACATTTATAGTATATATATATATAATAATATATATATATATATATATATATATAGTATATATAATATATATATTATATATATATATATATATATAATAATATATAAAATTCAAAATATCAAAGCAATAGCAATTGAATTATTAATCATTCCTTTCTTCAATTAGCACTCTCTATGAGAATGTTGACAATAGTATTCTTTTATTTTTTCTATTGGTTGAAAAAGTAAAATTAATTACTGAGCATTTCACAAAATATATATATTATATATATAATGTTTAGCGGTAGTCCTTTCCAAACTATAAGGCAACTAGCATAGCAGTAATCCTTGCCCACATGCAATCTCAGTACTATATTATGCGGCATGTTGGGTTGCAATTTCAGTACCATGAAGCAATTTATTTTATGCCACTTGTTGGGTTGCAATGTAATATAAAGCAATTTGCTTTATGTCATGTGTGTGTTGGTGATAGGAGATCAAGGTGCTTAATGTCTAACCTTACAAAGAGAACTTCAGGTACCTTATTCTACAAATGAAGTAGAAACTAGAAAACTGATATCAAAAATAACATAGAATATCACATTTTCAAAGGATTTCAATGTTAGTGCCTTAAAAATGCTAATAATATAGCTTCAATTTCCTTCCTTCTCTTAGCCAAGGTTCGTTATAAAAATTCCAATAAAACCATAAAATGGCTTTTTGTTATCCTTTGCACTTCCATTGGCCTGTAAAGTTGTAAACCTTTGGAAAGATTTTGTTCGCAAGGATTTTTTGTCGTAAATTTGCTATTGATTAATAAAATCTGTTTTATTTATCCTATACATTAAAATACATCTAATTTTCTAACTTTCAAATTGAATAATCAAAACAAACGGCTGGGAATGCTAGCTATGTGGCCTTGTTTAAAAATAAAATGAAAAAGTAATATAATCACCTTTTAACTCCTGGTAAAGAACCGTATTTTCAATTTTATTTGAAAAAGTGATATATTGATGTGCATTTAGTCTAATGGTATTATTCTTGTCTACATAAAAGGAAAAAGAAGAGCAATTTACTCATGGGCATTTGGTGAAGTGGTATGATTTTTATTTTTGGCGTAAGAGGTCCTGAGTTTTATTTTTTGAATGTGTTTTTAGATTCTTGCTTTTCTCCATTTATTTTATTTATTTATTATGAGTTTTTGTTTCTATTAATCCATCGATTTATGTGTTTTTTTTTGTTTTGATGAGTTCTTGTTTTTGTTAATTTGTTTATTTGTGTGTTAATTGAGAGTTCATCTTCAATTCAAAATGATATTGGATCATGAAAGTATTCACCCAATAACCTTGATGTAATAAACATCGAAGTGACCAATTTGATAGCCCTCCTAACCAATTCCTTATAAAAGGAAAAAGGAAACCAATTCCTTATTGTTTTTGCCTATATAAAAGGAAAAAGAAGAGTAATTTACTCATGGGCATTATCAGAGTGACCAATTTGAAATCGCTCCAAACCAATTCCTTATAAAAGGAAAAACGAAACCAATTCCTTATTATTCTTGCCTACATAAAAGGAAAAAGAAGTGTAATTTACTCATGGGCATTTGGTCTAGTGGTATGATTTTCATTTGGGGTGCAAGAGGTCTTGAGTTTTATTTTTTGAATGCCCTTTTAGATTCTTGCCTTTTTCCATTTATTTTATTTATTTTTCACAATTTCTTATTTCTATTAATCCTTTTATTTGTGTGTTTTTCAATTTTGACCGGTTCTTATTTTTGTTAACCTGTTTATTTGTGTGTTAATTACGAGTCTATCTTCAATTCAAAATGATATTCCATCATGAAGGTCTTCACCCACTAACCTTGACGTACTAAACATGGGAGTGCCCAATTTGAAAGCCCTCCAAACCAATTCCCTCGATATTCGCTGCAACAACACCATAGGGGAGACCACCTCGTCCGGATCTTGAAGCAAATCTGTTTCCATTTGGAATGGTGGTTCTGACTAGTTTAACTAGGTCCAGTTACCTTCTCTCAATTTCCAATGGCTTAAAATATGACTTTCATCCACCAATGGAGAAGAGACATCATATCAGCCGTCTTAATGATCATACAAGAAAGTGATCCCTAAGTTGATCTAGGGCTAAACCAAGCCACAACTAAAGTTTGTCTCTTAGTGAAGAGGACTTTTAGGAATGTAGAATTAATTTAAATGGAAAATTATTCTAAAATGCAAGCAGAATGAATTAAATCATAATCCTATCTAAATTAGGAAAATATAGATATAACCCAACCGAGAGCAAGATATTTAAATGATTGGGATTTAAATATGTCTGGATTATAATGAATATCAAGTTAATGAATTAGTTCAATTAAATGATATTATGAATATCGAAATGCATTCTGTTCAGAGACTTCTTAACTTAAATAATCAACCAACAACATTTAGGAAGTAGTTCACCAAATGATATTGATTGTTAAATCAGTGATTCGAATAATTAAACAATAATATGAGGAAATAGCTCACAAAATATAATTATTTGTCAAATCAATATTAAAAGACATATTTCTGAGTAAATAGTTACTTAGAAATCAGAATTCAACCCATAAGAGCATAGATAAATAATAACATATGATTGAGACAAATCACTCATACTGACAATAGTACACAAATATGAATAAAACGACACATTCCTACCACCATAAAATAAAACTAGTATTTAAAATAATAGTATTAGAAATATCAATTTATTGAATCCATTTCTCTGGCTCTGGTCTCCAACAATCCTCTACAATCTTTGAACTTATGTTGTTACAACAAGATTTGTAGTAGTGCAAGCTCTATTCTCCATACATAATTCAGAATGCAAAAGGAAAATCCCCAATAATCTCTAGATCTGAGATTTTCTCTCCTCTCACCTACAACTCTAAATCCCTATTACAGTAGTGCTTTTAGAATTCCAGAATTGCAGAGGGGAGAAGCCCCTAATACATTCTACAACCTCCAATTTATAATATTTACAAAAGAATTATTGGGTCCCTATAATACTAGTGATTACCCCATTACTATTGTAGTTGTACCCCTTATTAATATTGTTGTGCCCCTATTACCCCCATATTGTTATTACTGTGCCCCATAGAATCCCTCT
>APFE031679367.1:0-10465 GCA_000404065.3 Pinus taeda
AATTAATGACCTAATCCATTATTCCAGATTTTCAACCGCCACCTGATGAGCAAGACTACAGTACGAGCTTTGCAACCTATCAACCAACCTGTCGTTGTATGGTTTTCTTCCTTAATCCAGGTATTTATCCATTTTTTCCCTAAAACCCTGCAATTTCGGTTTTCCACTGGGAATTCTTCTAGATAAAGCCAAATTCAAGTTAAAAATAGTCTGTAATTGCCATAAAGAGACCTCAAACCAACTGTTTATTCCATTTTTCTGACAAGAAGTATGAAGTCCAGTTTGAATACACAAGAACCAAATATGGAAACTCCCATAGCCCTGAATGTCGTGCCCATGAATGCATCCCATAAAGACTTAGATTATTTACCCCTGGCTGACAAAGTTTTCCAGATAAAAGACCTATCTGGTGATGGTAACCATCTTAAAATATTCCCATGTATTTCCTCCCCATCTATGTCATGCCCATGAACGAGCCCCATAAAGACTTAGATTATTTGCCCCTCGCCGACAAAGATTTCCAGATAAAAGACCAATCTAGTGATGGTAACCATCTTAAAATCTTTTTCTAAATCATAGATAGTCATCTGAATAATTCTAACTTTTTTCGAGTGTGGGAATCCAATCTTCCCATGTATTTCCTCCCCTCAGTTCATGTTTTCTCAAATATCATTCATCAATGCTGTGCCAACTATGACCCTATCCATAGAGCAGTTATGTCCCCATCCCAAACTGTTCTTTTTCCCATAATTACTAAGTCCACTAATGAAATGATATAGTTCCATTCCACTCAGCCCCTTGCTCCTCTTTCCCTGGGATATCTACTTGAAAAAGCTCCTCAGTTAACCAAATCAGAGATAACCCACATTGCTCAGATGTTTATGTTACCAAACTACCAACCCACTGCCCCACCTCCCTATCTGTAGACCTTTTTCACTGAAACTGGCAGACTTATTGTTGACATGATATCCATTATCATGGTATTTAATACGAGTGAATATGTTGATGATATTACTCTAGTTTTGTTGTCAATTTTTACTCTTGGACAACCCCCTACTGTCAAGTATGACTATGCCACTTTCATTGCCAATAAAATCCATGATCAATTCATGAGTTTAGATAGGGAAGGAGTTTTCGAATACACATATTTTATATACCATTTTTTGTTATATCATCAGCGAGACAGCTTTCCTTTCCCTATCAGGAAATTGGTCTCAAAAGGAAATCGAAGGTTTGTGATCTTTCGGACCTCAATCTTTCATAAAATTCTAGAGTCTCCTTATACCTATAATGAATTCATTGACTCGTTTGTACATCCAGCATCCACTCTGTTGATGGGAGTTCCCCCTCCTAGACTCACTGGTGAGATGAAGAATATTCTCCAACTTTCCACGCAGTACAGGATACGTGACTGGTACCTGTAGCAAAATTGTACAGAAATCAGAATGTACAGGTGTGAACTTTTCCCTTTCAAGGTGCCTAAATATGTGCCCATGACATTGTTTGCCCTAGAGTATTTTAGACAAATCATAAATGCAGACTTAGTCCACTTTTATGCTGCCAAGAAGAAGGCTCAGTTAAGAATAAAGAACCACAATTATGCTCCTGTAAACTATGACAGTCTTGTCAAAGTTTTAGCAGGATTGGAAGGAATATCCTTCTAAACTATGTTCATCGGCTCATTCCCTACTCATATTTGAGGTGTTTCCACCCTCCTTCTCTTCCTCTGCCTTCTTACTATAGCCTTATGCAGTGGGTTGTAGAACACATATAAAGGAGGAATTTCAGTTACCTTTAGGATAATTTCCAATGTGGGTAATGCAAGAATGATTTCTGTATGTTGTGAACATTCCCCTTTCTCATCCATTGACTTAGACTCTATAGTTTTCTGAGTTTGTAGAGGAGTGTGATATTTTGTTATTTCCTAGGTATCTGTTTTCTTAGGAGTATATTATAGCCTTTTATTAAATTGGTCCCATTATTGCTCCAAAATTTTACTTTTTTCGGGACCAGTATCATTAGTTAGGTCACTTATGACGTGTTTTTCGATAGACCTTCTGCTGGGTTCCACTGTATTCTCTATGTCCTACACTTTCCCTGTATTTTATGCTTTCCCTATATCCACTTGAGACTCTATGCAAGAATTTGGTCCCTCATTCCTGATAGTTACAATGGGAGTAGGGTTGTCATCAACCCTTAACAAATGCAATGGAATTGTTTCGAGCCTTTGACTTCCGAGTTCGTGAAACTTCTTAAAATCATCACGACTCAAATTATCCTTTGCCCATTCCAATGCTTGTTTGAATGATTGAGCTGATTCTCAAAGATCCCAATAATCATTAGCCTCATTGATAAATTGATTAATCTTTACTGCAGTAATATTATGTACTATTTTGTTTGGATAAAATTGCCTCAGTATGGAGCATGAGGCTCTCTAGGCTTAGTGATTCCTTGGTTGCATGGTTGAAATTTTCTAATGAAAAAGAACAAAATTGAATGGGAAAGGATGGCCATAATGACTTTTTGTTAGATTTTATCGTCTTGGTTAGGTCTTTTCCCATAATCTAGTGAGCTATTTCTCTTACTATTCTCTTGTCAGAGACATACAAAAGGAGCACATCCGCGTTCCCTGTAATACCAAAATATCTGATATATGTAAACCATTCTTTAGCAAAATACTTACCTACTACGAGAAGGTCTATAGTGGCTTCTTTAGAAACCATGGAGACTTTCTTATTAAAAATAAATTGATGCAATTGTAAAATGAGACCATGACATATTTTATAAAAATTGGGTATATAATGGGATTCCCAAATCTATTTGTGGTTGAGATGAATGGGGTAGGGGCCTTGCAATGTCCATTTCCAACCCATGATTCAAAATTTAGTATAGAAATAGATGACATCCATGATATAGGCACTGAAATAAAATGGAGGAAGGTTCTATGTGGAGGTGGATCTCTTTTGACGGTACTCAGAAATAGCAGTACCTAGGTTATCAGATAAGATAGTGGGCCACTTCATTATATGGGAATTGACAGGAGCATTAATTAAAGGAATCCATTCTACGGAAAACTTGGTATTATTAGGTAATCCATATAACCTACATAACATAGAAGCTGCATAGTTATAGGGGTTTTCCAAAGAAGCTACAAGATACATACTCATTTTATCATATTTGAATTTTTTCTCTAAGACCCTCCAACCGTGGATCATCTTGAAAGGTTCTTCAATTTTCTTCGCGAAGTTGGCTACGTATGTTTTATCATATATTTCTTGAGGGTAAGGTATATGATACATTTTATTTAGGTCTTCAGCTTTGAAGGACCCCATTAGCTCCATCTTCCATTTCATGAATTGCGTGTCTTCAGTATTGAGATTTTTGACCACCCATCTAATCATATGAGTGTATGGGAGAATTCTCGCTCTTGCTCCTATTTTGGGAGGGAAGGAGTAAGCAACATCTTTGGATTGGACCCCCACCGGTTTTATTGAGTCATTTTTTGCCTCTATGATAGTAATTTTAGGACGCTTATCTTCAAGTCTGTTGTATATGACTTCCCATGCCGTCACTCCTCATCAAGGAATATAGGCGACATCTCTGATATAATAGACTCTGTAATTCTCTACTTCTTTTGATTTTTCATTACCTTCGCGATCACATTTATCTTGAGGCTTGCTTGAAATGAAAGATATATATTAGCACACATAATGGAGGGAAATTAAGGAAGAGAGTTCTTTGAAATGACTTTGAATCGTGGGAAGATTTTACATGAGATTTCAGTGTTAACTAGAAATAACTTGAAAACATCAATTCCTCTCCTTGAGGAATTAATTACTCTATCAAGACACTCATTATTACATTAAATCTCAGTAACTTCTCCACGCTTCACACTTTATTTGCGCAACACAACTTTCAAACTTTTCAATATAACATTATTCGAAGTTAATGAGAAATGTGATTGCGAGAATCGCAATATCACATTTCGCAAATTCTTAAGGGTTGACACAATGGCATGCTCCATAAATTTGTGATTTGCGAAGTGTGATCGTGTTTTATTAAAGTGTGGTGATAAGAAAATCATAGTGGGGACCTCATCACATATTGCATTTTGGGATTTTCGATGGAATGTTAACAAATTGTTACATGGACAACTTTGAGATGCAATTTGTGATAAGAGCTTCAACCATGAGTTCCTTTTTGAAGGTTTTTAAGGAAAATTTGCAGAGTTTGCATTTATTTATATGTCAAATATTAATTTTTATTACTTGTTAAATGGGGGGGGGGGTTGTTACATAGTACAACACCACCCTAGAGGGATTTTGAATATATTTTTATTGGGTGTACTATTAAGGCACTCCTTGATGTTAAGGTCATTAGTTAAAAACCCATGTGTAGTCCCACCCACCTAGGAAAAAAAAAACTCTCCCATATGAAAGGTTTATGATTTATATCAATCTTTGATCCAACACCTAGGATTATGATGGGGTATTTTGGAGTTTTGTTAAGAAGAATATATTTCAACAATGTGAATAAATTCTATTAAAACAAGTGAAGGGAGGTGATAGGGCGTACATCATAAAAATTTTATTCAATACCTTGTGTGGACTCTTTCTTCTCTCTCTATGTTGATCAACTACACTATGATTTCACCATGGTTTAATATGTTTGATGTTAAGAGTGTAAAAGAAGGTAGTTTATTTTCTAAGAGTATAAATGGATAAGGTTTTCACCCTTGGACATAAAGTTTCTTTCTCTATTCAATGTTTTTTGCATTGTGCCATTTCTTTTAATTCAATTATGAGATTACTAATGACATTGTACATGTGGTCCTTTTCTCATTGTAATACTTTTCACATGTAAGGTCACATGATATTTTTATGTTAAGAAGGGTGTATCTCTAAGCTATAGCACAACTAATCTTCAAACAAGTATCATAAGGATTTCTACTTCTAATGATGGTCAACAGTTAACGAAGCCAAGGTTTCAATGAACTTTTAAATTTTACATGCATGCTTTTGAATGAGAAGAATTTGAAATGATACTCATTAATGGGTGTGCCATATTAGGTTCTAATAAGAGTTTTGGCTTGGGGACAAAATTCCCTTGTGGGATTGTTGAGAGAACCATAATATTTGGCTTCTTGCAATGATGGGGGCAATCTTGTAATTTCAATTCATACAAGTAGGCTTCAATTTTTTACTCAAACTCAAATCATACATATGTCAAAACCATCAGTTATTGGTTTTACCAAGAATTCAAGCCACGATATCAAGATATTCTAGCCCTATTACATGTTTATGCATAAACTAACAATGGAAGAAACATAACTATTTTAAAATCTGGGATTACTTTTGATTTGGCAATTGAATGGAACTTAATTTTATAATAACTAGATAGGTAACCTAATTTGCCTAATGAATACTATATTAAGGGAATTCAAAATGCGAATGTAATCAATTATGGAGCTTCTTGGTTGGGTTGATAGTTTCTCCACATGGACAAGACAACATTAATATTAATATTGTTTGTGAATAGAAATAGGATAAAGAATCATATATCTTATTTATCAATAAATCTAAATACAATCGAAAATATTAAGATCTAACATTATGAGAAAAATATTTTATGCATAACTCAATATGGTCAACCTATTCCCATTGTTATACAAATCTTAAAACTAGAATTAAATGTTGACAATAAGAGAGAATGTGCACAACTTTTAAATTAACATATTTAACTAAGAAAACAATATCAATTACTAGTGATGAAAACCTAATATTATTAGTTATATAGTCATGTCACTTTAGTTATATAGTTATATAGTCATGTCACTTTAGTCATGTCACTTTACACCTCCTCAAGATAGAAGGACAAAATTTCTTTTTGATTTTATAATAAGTAAATAACTTTCTAGCCATAATAAATCATCCTATAACATTGAGAACCATCATTCATTGTTGAAAGTAGTTAATAACTAATATTATAATTTCTCAATACCCGTATGAATACATTATTTTATATTAGATACAATATCAAATCACATAACAACACCACAAGAATTAATGGCATACACTTTGTCATATTTTTTCTCTTCACGATCTACTTCTATATCATTAAAGTTTTTAAATCTTCCTTGCGTATTGACTTCTCTACAATATAAATATATTTAATATGTTTTTCATGGATTTGAGGAAAAGCTTTCTAGATGGCTTCCATTAATACTCATATTATGCAAATGGTGGATTTATTTTCACACACCTAAATGATATTTCCTTGATTGTTATGAGCATGACTTTCTTCACAGATTGAGGGGTATCTTCCATGGATACACCTTCATATTAATATTTAGGATCAAGAGTTCAAAATATTATTACATCCTATCATATATTTATTAAAGCATTAGGTTTCAAGGGTTCCTTGACATCCTTTGTTATCCTCATTAAATGAATATTCAAAATGATCATAAATTCATATCCATATGAAAGAAAATTACATAGATTTTTTTTTTTTTTTTATATAGCCCTTAAGAAAAACATCCCATTTAAATGATTACTCATACAATATCCATTTGCCAAGTTACCATTGGATAATGTATTCTAACTACTCATATATACCATAACTTTACCTTGGATGAGTAATAGATTTATTGCAATAAAATTATTATTTGACATCATATCTATTAGATTTGAAAATAAATTCCCCTTACATTGAATTACTAATCATGTAACAATTACTTGTTTCATTGATGCTCATTTAGTTGAGAGTTCTATTAAAAAAAAAAAAATTGATTTGTACCAATGCATAATCATGCTTACCCTATCATCCACTTTATCAGCCTTTGATAAACAAGTTGAACTCCATATGTTATGCTATGGGATCAAATCCCATATATCATGGAATCAAATCCCAATTAGTGGAATCACTATATGAGTTATTCAATTCAATAAGGAATGGAGACCAACATATTAGGGAATTGGTATTTTATTTTTTAATGGAGTCACTCTCTATTGTTTTAAAGAATTGTCACTCACATTGTGTTAAGCAATTTGGATTATTGTTCTAAAATTGAAAAAGTAATAGTAAATCAAAATTAATAGAAACGACATGGTAAAATGCAGAAACTAAAATAAATTAGATAACATAGTAAAATAATAAAATGCAGGAGTTAAAATAAATACTAAAAAAACATAAATCTAAATTAAAAAAAAAAACATGCAAACATTTTTTTTAATACAGTGGATAGACCAATCTTAAATATTTTGAAAATGGTTGTTCAATAAAGGAGGCCCATATATCTGTTGAAATAGGTTGTATATATATGAAATGATTAATCAGTTAAATAAAATAAACAGTGATTCAATCAAGGAGGCCAATATAACCGTTATAAGAAACCCTATATACACTGTTTGGAAAATTTCCAAGGATATCCATATAATGCTTTTATTATTCAAAAACAGCTAGTAAAAAATAGTTAACAATAATGAACACAACATAGCTAAAAGATAGTAACATTAATTTTTAAATTTTTCACTCATCTGTGGAAGAAATAGGAGATTTGCGTGGAACGGTTATTCAAGAAAAGAGGTCGATATATCCGTTAAATAAATGTTACACTAGCTAACCGGTATCAGTCTGACAATTCCATTTCTAATTTTGATGTCGGTTACTTCATCATTAGATTCTACCTAGGGCATGTGAAACTTATTCTAAATTTAGAAAAGTAATGGTTAAATCAAATATAGTAAAACACACTGATTAAAGAAACTTAAAACCGAAATCATGAATCGAAATTAAAAGAAAGAAAAACATGATTGTTTTATGCCTACCTTTTTAAAAAGACCACCTCTCCCATTTGTGGAAGAGACAGATTTGCCTCTGAAACTGTTATTCAAAAAAGGAGGCCAATATATCCGTTGAGAGAAACCCTACATATATGTATCGAAGGTCGCAAAAATTTCTCATTTACTTCTTCCTTGTCATGAACCTCTACTCTCGTCGGATGTGTCTGTGTGGTCCGATCGAGTATGTTTAAGCATGTCTTGTGGGTCTGGTATATGTACTTGGGCATCTCAGTCTGTGTGCTTGTGCGTGTACCTGTGACATGTCTGTCATGTAAGTGAGTATGTGCAAAGTCAATCATGTTATATAAGGAGGCAATTGGATCATCCACTACTGCGTAAACAACTTCTTAGCTTCATAGGAAAGGCGGTTAAGTTCTCTGGGTCTTTTAATTTCAGGTATATACTATAAGGATTCATTTGTGCTCTGTTTTTCAGATTTGGAATTTAGTCTAGATTCTTTGATCTTGCACAGTGACCATAGATCCTAGAATGGATTAGCTTCTTTATTTCCATAAATACTTGAATTAAAGTTACCCCATTCCTCCAGTAGTGCATTTAGTACAATTGTAGTCATTTCCTTTTCAGACATGAATTCTCCCAGATCTTGTAGTTGATCTCGCATTTCAGATATCCTTATAACATAGGAGGATATTCCATATTCCCTTGACATATTCAACTTGTAGAGTTATTTACTTAATGAGATTACTTCTGGAGCACTGCTTATGGAATACAACTATACTAGTTTCTCATGTATTTATTTTGAAGTTTCGAGTTTGGATACCTATGGGATGAAGGGATTCTTGATGGATTTTATAACAATCCTTTGAGACCTAACTTCCTCTTTCATGTAATTTGAAATACCTTGAGCATATTCCTTTCCTGGTTTTGTGATAGACCCTTTGAAATGTTACATAACTTCATTTTCAATAAGATTCAAATTTGTCCTTTTCTTCCTTGCAAGATAGTTTGAAGGCCCAACCAATTTGTTGCTTTCCTTGCAAAATGACATTTCGACAAATTTAGACGTGGACATAAATATATAATTACTTGATATGATGCTACTTCTTCTTGTTATTTCTTTGATGTTGATGATGATATAGAGAATAAAAATTCTCCTTGATGAGGATAATTTCCTTCAATAATGATTATTGATCCCATAGAGAGGGATATCCCTTGGATCCTTTGATGATGGAGTATTTGTTGATGAAGATCAATGATGAACTGTTGATTATTTATTAAATGGCAAGGATATTGCTTCAATGGGAGAGAGATTGCCTTAGAATCTTGATGACAACTCTTTCAATCTAGCTTCTTTTGGATGAATAGTTTTTAAGATACTTCAACTTGAAAATGATTGAGAGTGGATCTCGGGAATTCTTATTTTATGGGTGATGATATGGTCTTGACCTTGAATTTATTCTCTTGGATGAGTAAACTTCAAGCTTACCTTGATTTTTAGAACTCTTCAATTTGATTAAATGTAGGGTTTTGGACTTTTTTTCTTGATGATGATCCCAAGACTTATTTTGGTGTAGATTTCTTCTTTGATCTAGGGTTATGATGCTTACTTTGTAGATCTTGACTTCAAGATGATATTTGTTTCGACGCCTTTGTCGAGGTTTGATCAATGAGTGTCCCTTCATAGGATTCCCTTCCTTGACTTAATCACCTTAGCTCTGAAACCATGTTGAGAAATATAGGGCATTAATATTATGTGATTTATTCACTATTGATAACTGCTTATGAATGATTTTTACTTCTTAGACTATGATATTGTTTTAATTATTTTATTATAGTGTTATTCTTCATAAAACAACTATCAAAGCACAAATGATAAAGAGATAAGGGACACAAAATATAGGATATCAGCCAGGGCTAAAACCTCTTCGACCTCAGAGGAAAACCCAACCAAATTATTCTTCTTATAGAGACTTCAATTGCTGAATACCAAGACTAATACCCTTGACCTAGTTTCCACTCAAATACCAAGATGCAAAGCTTCCTTGATGAGATCCTTAGTCAATGATAGTCAACCTTCCTTCCTCCTTCTCAACTTGTCCTCAACCTCGGCTTTCTTCTGCATCATACCTTCGCTTATTTTGACCTCCTTGAATTAAGTCTGCAATATTTTACCATAATTCCAAAACCCTAAATCATGCATATGACCTTATCCGATGACTTTTTTTCCTTATTTTTAGTAGGATGTATCTTCCTTCATAACTCAGGTTGTAATATACCCTTTCTTCCTCCTTGACTTAACCTGCAAAATTTCCTTCTTTTTGGCAATAGACATAGTCCCTTTACTTCCGTGAGGTCAATTAGACACAAACATAAAACCAAATGATACAGAGGATTTCATTCTCCTTCCTTCCCTTCTTTGTTTATGATTAGACTCTCCTCTGAGTGATATTTTCACACCTTGATTTCAAACCTCCTGTTAGCGCTTGGAATTCACCTAGGCTGAGATAGACAAATTCTCAAGGCTACATCAAACCATTTCACCTCGTAGCTAGCCCTACGAGGTATGAGAAGGCTCTCTCGGGTCAGATTCGGTAGATCTTTCTATATGATAAGCTGACCAATTAGGATCAAAGATATTAGGCTAGTAAATTGATAAGGGG
>APFE031679370.1:2722-23006 GCA_000404065.3 Pinus taeda
GCACCCGGTAACCAGGACTTCCTAGGAGGTCGCCAATTCCAGAACTCCTCTGGCTCAAGCGCGCTTAACTGTGGAGTTTTTCGCCACAATCAAGCCCACTTAGCTTGCTACCCCATTTGCAAAACCTTAGCAAGTATTGTGCCTCATGAACCATTCAAGTAGAGATCCCTTGACTCTTTTTGAATTTAAGTATGGGGGTTTAAGCAGTGCATTATATTAGATATCATTTTGGGATTCAACTGCGTTAAGTAAGTCATTCACGTATGACCATTTCCATGAGAGGTAGTCGTAACTGACTAATTTCTCATGATTTTTGAATAGTTCACTTAGCGCTCATTGCATCGGGTGATGCTCACAGGGGTGAAGAAGTGGGATTGAAACTAGTGAAATGCGGAGAACGAATCACATAGCATCAATCATCACTTCCGGGGCTTGCACCTGGTAACCAGTTGTGTTTCTTATTTTCAAATCAAGAAAATTTTCTCCTGAAGTTAAAATATGTGTTCTTGATTTAGTTGCTGAAAAATATGAAAGCGGAATTAAAATTTTGCATTTAATTCAATCATATAATTTCCGAGATCCTAAAGAATTCTTGGAAAATCTTCCTTCTCCAAAGCAAGAGGAAATTGTACTACCTTTTGGCTGGCAGATTGAAGATGATTATGCTTTCAAGTAAAAGACTGAAGAAGTAGTTTCAAGGTTTAATATTGAGGATACAACTAAACAACTAGTCATTGAAGGTCTAGAAGCAAATATCATACATTATGCTTTTGTTGATCCTATAGCAGATTACATGGAGGTTCTTTTCAGCTCAAGCTTTCAAACATGTTTTCTCTATAAAGACCAAATACATCAACAATTGCCATTATATATCACAAATTTGATTATGTGGACACATGATCAAATTATAGTTCTGAGTTTAGTGACAATCAGTTAAGCAGTCCATTTGTTTCTGTAGCTGCTTGACTGGGTTCATTGGCATTTCTGTATTATTTAAGTCACCTCAATTTTCAACAATATAGGGTAGGTAGCAGGGTTCAAATAAGCTCAAGACTCTCAACCCTTTTTTTAATTTCAAATTCAGTTTTCTTCTCAACTTTTAGTTTAGTGTGTAGTCCAATGTTCAGTATGTAGAGTGGTTTTGATTTCAGTTTCAGAGTTGGCAGAACAAATTGCAGATTTGGGAACAACCCAATGAAGAAGGCATTGATCTATAAACTCAAAGACTTGTGGTTCTTGGCACCTCCAAGGAGACTGCCATCCCCAAGCTGGAGCCGTTGTTAGGGTCCTACAATTATAGGAAATCTGATGATTCAAATACTATTTGTTGCTCTCATGATGAAACTTTTGGCTTGCTGACTTGCCCCGCTTCCTCTCCATTCTCCATCATCCTTTACTCATCTTCCTGCTTTATCACCCACTTTCCTTGTTAATTCATCTAAATATTACCCCAACATAAGCCAAATACCTGCTTTCAAATCATTAAGAATAGGTTTGTGCGAAAAAAAGGTTATATATTGCAGAGCTTCTGGTTTTAAAGCCTTGGATTTTATTGAAATTTGCGTAAAAATTAAGCCCGAAAGCTGAGCTCCCACTCCATCTCCATGGGACCTGCATTCACAGTACCTAAGCCTAGCACACCTAACACTAAGCACAAATGGGTAGCCTTGGACTTATTTTGTTGAAACACAATGTAACTATGGGCTTATATAAAGCAGCGTGAAGAATGCTCCCTTGTGAATGTGGGATAAATCCCATAAAGTAATATATATATATATCCCTCTTTTTACCCCTTACTTTAAAACCCTACTAATATAAAGTTTTTGACTTTATATTAATTTCTCCCCGTAAGCCTATACTACCTCTTTCCCTTGCAAAGTCAACCAATGGCCTAGCCCGCACTAAGAATTAAACCCCCTTCATTTTATTTGCCTTGAGATTCGTAAAAATAAATGAACGGTTAAAATTCCATATTGGGCGCTCAGCTGAGTCAACACTTAACACTCAAAAAGCAAGCGAGATTAGTGGTTTTCCGAGCCCACCATTTTGCTACGTGGCAACCCTACCTTATATCGTCCTCCAAAATAATATGACTCACCACTTTAAAGCGTGTGATAAACCATTAACTATTTTGGTTTTGAATCTTATAAATGTTACGGAAATATAAGGTGGATTAATTTCAAGTGAAATAAAGAGATACAAGAATGTGGTAATATTTCAGAGCTACGGGTGAAACCATTCTTGAGGTAAAATTATATAACTACAGGTAATATGAGACTAAGGTTGTGGTTTGAGATTGAAAGGTAAAATGGTTTTACAACGACACATGAAATAAAATTTATGGATGCCATGAATTCATGAGAGGAAATAAAAGGGAAAATTTCACATGAAATTAATTATGGATGCCATGAATTCATGGGCGGAAATAAAAGGGAAAATTTTACATGAAATTAATGTACAGGAGAGCAATAAATTTACAGGGATGGTGAAATCAATTTATAGGTGTAAAATCATGTTGCAGGTGAAAGTAAAAGAGTAAAGTGAGAATACTCTTCCAACCATACAAATCAACATGTGGTTTTGCAAAACCATCCTTGTATCCTTTTGGTAGATTGAAGATGATTATGCTTTCAAGTAAAGAGTGAAGAAGTAGTTTCAGGGTTTAATATTGAGGATATAGCATATCAATTAGTCATTCAAGGCCTAGAAGCAAGTATCATACATTATGCATTTGTTGATCCTATAGCAGATTACATGGAGGTTCTTTTCAGCTCAAATTTTCAAACATGTTTTCTTTATAAGGACCAAATGCATTAGCAGTTTCCATTATATATCACAACTTTGATTATGTGGACACATGATCAAATTATAATTATGAGTTTAGTGACAATCAGTCAAGCAGTCCATTTGTTTTTGCAGCTGCTTGAATGGCTTCATTGGCATTTCTGTATTATTTAAGTCAACCCTATTTTCAACAATATAAGGTAGGTAGCAGGGTGAAAATAAGCTCAGGAATCTGAGCCCTTTTTTTAGTTTCAAATTAAGTTTGCTTCTCAAATTTTAGTTCAATGTGTAGTTCAATGTTCAGTATGAAGACTGGTTTTGATTTCAATTTGAGAGTTGGCAGAACAGGTTACAGATTTGAGAACAAGCCAATGGAGAAGGCACTGATCTATAAAGTCAGAGATCTGTGGTTCTTGGCACCTCCAAGGAGACAACCATCCCCAAGTTGGAGCTGATGTTAGGGTCCTATAATTATAGGAAATCTGATGATCCATATATTATTTATTTCTCTCATGATGAAGCTTTTGACTTGCTGACTCGCCCCACTTCCTCTCCATTTTCCATCATCCTTTACTCAGATTCCTGCTTTATCACCCACTTTCCTTGTTAAAGCACCCACTTTCCTTGTTAATTCATCTAAATATTACCCTAGAATAATATGAATACCTACTTTCAAATCATTAAGAATAAGTTTGTGCGACAAAAAGGTTATATATTGCAGAGCTTCTGGTTTTGAAGCCTTGGATTTTATTGAAATTTGCATAAAAAATAAGCCCGAAAGCTTGCTTCTGGTTTTGAAGCCTTGGATTTTATTGAAATTTGCATAAAAAATAAGCCCGAAATCTTAACTCCTAATCCATCTCCATGCGACCTGCATTCATAATACCTAAAGCCTAGCACACCCAACCCTAATCCATCTCCATGCGACCTGCATTCATAATACCTAAAGCCTAGCACACCCAACACCAAGCACACGTGGGTAGCCTTGGGCTTGTTTTGTCAAAACATAATGTAACTATGGACTTATATAAAGCATCATGAAGAATGTTCCCTTGTGAATGTGGGACAAATCCCATAAAGTGTATAATATATAATATATTATATATATATTATATATATATATATAATATATATATTATATATAATAATCCCTACTTTTACCCCTTACTTCACAAAACCTATTAATATAAAGTTTTGGACTTTATATTAATTTCTCCTCGCAAGCCTATACTACCTCTTCCCCCACTAAGAATTAAACCCCCTTCATTTGTATTTGTCTCGATTCGTAAAAATAAATGAATGGTTAAAATTCCATATCACGCGCTTAGCTCATCCAACACTTAACACTCAAAAAGCAGGCGAGATTAGTGGTTTGCCCAACCCACCTTTTTTCTACGTCGTAGCGCCACGTTCTCCAAAATAGTACCACCTACCACGTTCTCCAAAATAGTACCACCTACCACTTTAAACCATTAACTGTTTTGGTTTTGAATCTTATAAATGTTACAGAAATATCTGGTGGATTAATTTCAAGTCAAATACAAAGATATGAGAATGCAGTAATATTTCAAAGCTACGGGTGAATCCATACTTGAGGTAAAATTATACACCTACAGGAAATATGAGACTAAGGTTGTGGAATGAGATTCAAAGGTAAAATGGTTTTATAGCAACACATGAAATAAAATTTAGGGATGCCATGAATTTATCCAAGGAAAAAAAAGTGAAAATTTCACATTAAATTAATGTACATGAGAGAAAATATAACATTTATGTAAATGCATTTCATGATAGAAGATTAGGAAGGAGTAATAGGAACAAGTGAATTTATGGAAAGAGAAAAAAAAACTACGGATTGGAAACAACACATAGTTTTGTAGATTTTTAATTATAAATTTCATTTAAAATATTTTGGAAATATTATTCAAATATATATATTATTATATATTTTCCAAAATATTTTGTGACACTAAATAGCAGGGCAGTCACACGATCAACCATCAGTGAGGGAAGCCTCAGATTATCAAGTCAGAGGATGAGTGAGTGAATTACTAAGAAAGAGAGATACATCTGCATCTACTAGTTCATCTTCCAACATAGCCACAAATTTGGTTCCACATCCTACCTGCTCCCATTTCCACAACAACAACATTTGTATAACACATTCCACCAAAACTATTAGTCTTCTATAGTTAGAGATTTTAGTTCATCTATAGTCTAAAAATGTCCTATCTGTTAAAGACAACATTTATTGTAAACAATTTGTAAATTTTGTATAAATACTTCTACTTTTGAAGTATTAGGTGTGGTTGTTTGAGATCAAAAATATTAGTGGTTTGTTGGAGCATTATAAGTTTTTTTTAAAGCACTGAGCATCAATACTAAGCATACCATTCATAAGATTCTTGTGGCCTAAATACTAGTGATGTTTTTCTTATGTTAAAGTGTTTCACTGTCATCTCTTCATTGTAATCATCCGAATTCCAATTGCAAAACAGAAAATGTGATGAATAGGATTTACTTTGAGTACCTTATTCTGGCTGTATTTTCAATCTATATGTTTTCTACTAAAGGCCACACTAAAGAATTCTTAATTTCCCTTTAGTTCTGCGTGATTGACCGAATGCCACACTAAAGAATTTTTAATTTCTCTTTAGTTATGCTAAAGGTTTTCATTGTTCTGCCATCATCCACTTATTATTCTGAAAGATCCAGTAAATTTTCCTAACTTGCCCTGAGTTTCTGTTAAGGATTGATGCAACCATCCAGTTTACCTTTTGACTCCATTGCCCAATAGATGCTAATTAAATTGAATACAATCAGTCTTCCAAAACCCAAATCAAAACGAAAAACACAAGTACAATAATAACTAGTCTATGATTTTCAAGCAACAAAGATAAATTTTACAGAGAGAGCCCTCTCTAGGATTGGAAGGGCTAGATTCCCATCCCGAAGTTGGTTTGATGTTGCATTCTTGTGATTTGTCTTAAAACCTTCAAATTACAGGGTGATAATAATCCCCAATACTATTAAGAACATGAATGGATGCTTTTGTTAGAGAATTCATATCTGTTCACATGGGAGGGTCTTCTTTGTTGGTTTCTAAATTTCTTTGCTAATTTTTGAATAGAGATGGTCCTCATTTGTTGCTTGGGTGAGTTTAAATGTTGAGACCCTATGGGTGTTGTTGGCCTTGAAAATGATGTAGTCGATTTTGAAGATAGGTTAATTACAGGTTGTTTGGGGTTATGGGTTCATTTTCCTCCTAACTATTTTCCATTGGCCTTCTTTTTTTGGGCATTGAGGTAGCTCACTGAGATTTTTCTTACAATCCTATGCAAAGCGGTCATATTCATGACAAATATTTCACTTAAAGGTGATTTGTTCATAATCAAGTGGTTTCTCATACTTCTAATTATCTAGGGTTAGGGATATAGCTTATGGAATCCCCTTTCCCATATCTACTTCTATGAAAATCCTTGGACAAGAAAACATGTCCTCCTTTGGAGTGGTCCTGCCAATATACTACTTTATTGGGATTAAATCATTATATATTTATCATCCATCTTGATGCTTTAAGAGTGGAAAAAGTGGAGGAATCAAATCAAAGGACCATTTTTTTACCAGCGGGTGCTAGTTTGGCAAATTGGGGTTTGAAATCTTCCAAAAGTAATTTGAGGCATTAAATGAAACTGCCAAAAAAATTTGTTGTTTATGCGCACACCTTTTAGCACTATTCTACACAGATACCGCTTGAAAGGAACAAGAGTACCCTCAATCAGAGTTTGCATGCAAAAGTTATGCCACTCAAATGTTGACCTTCCTATTTTGACCACTGTAATTTAAGAGGATGCGATGTCAGCCCCCATCATTCATGGAAAAGGGGATAGCCACATGAGAATTATGAAGAAAAATATAGAAGAGTCGATATTGTAACTCTAGTTAAGATTTGAAGGAGTGAAACTTAACTATTAGTAGGCTATTGAGCTGTGTTATAACCAGGCCAATAGGAGGAAAATGAGTTCCATTCTATTCGAGTGCATTTTGTTCCATAGATGAGAAGAGTAGCTGAGAGTGGATAGGGAGAGAGAAAACATAAATCATTTGAGCATTGTAGCATCCCATAAGCCACATGCATCACTTCTTCGTACTTGCATCCATTTTCCATTCAGAGAAAGAGAGAAAAGAGGCCTCACCTTCTAGTTGAGTTTTCTCTCAAAAGGGTTTCGTAGGCTATATCTTGTATTAATTTGTGATTTGCAAGTTTTATCTCACATTTGTCTATTTTACAGATAACTATATTTTGCATGAAGATGTAATAAACATTAATTAACATATCCAGAAATCTGAGGAGAAATAAACCCGCATATTGTAGATTTCATACTTTCTAATATATTATAGTAGATCTATTGTGACAAATTGTCCAGTGGAATATCCACGACAATTTACAAATTATATTGATATCAGATCATGTTTATTTGGGTATATTGTGGGGATTTGTAGGGGATTGAGTTTGGTTAAATAAAAAATCACAAAACCTCAATCATAGCTGACGAATTTGTGAATAATGCTCATGATCTTGCATAGGAGAGGTTTGTGCAGTTGGAAGCAAAAGTCATAGATATAAATTGTAGTTTTAGCTTCGTAATGGAAAACTTGAACAATAAGATTGGGATATTTAGAGAAGATGGATGTTCTAATTTGAAGGTCAGATCAAAGGGGAAAATGGATGATTGGGAAGAACTGGAGAGGGAATCTAAAAAAGAACATGAAAAGGAATAACCCAATTCGAGTGTCATGAACCATTCACAATCCCTATTGAAAATGGAAGTGAAGCTTGACAAAGGGCCATATTAAGGTGATATTGATGCTCCAAAGCTATATCACTTCTTACAATATTTATAATGTTATTTTAATGTTAGTCATATATAGGCAGAACACAATATTTCGTTTTCTCGGCTGAAATTAGAGGGCCATGCCCTGACTTGGTGGGAAATCCACATAGAGACCTTGACGTTGGAGGGAGATCCTCCAATGACTAAGTGGGAGGATTTTAAAGCCATCTTAAAGTCATATTTTTACCCTATTGTCTATATATAGGACCAATGAATCTAGTGGTATTACTTTAGTTAGAAGAAGGGGGAAATTGTACAGGAGCACACCATGGAATCCAGAAAGATGGCCATAATGATGGGTATCTCCCCAAATAACCTTGACATACTCCTCAAGTATATGGGGGATCTACACAACCATCTGCGGAAGCAAGTGATGTTTTTTATTGAAGCCCAAATCGGTGGACAGGGCTTGTGTATAGGCACTATACTTGGAACATGTAGGCCGAAAGAAAAGGGAAATGGAGTGGGCCATAGCAGAAGGAGCTCCAGGAAGCTTCCAAGGAGGGGAAGAAGAAGCGAAAAGGGGGAAAATTTAAAAAGACAATAACCACATCACACCATTGGAAATACCATAGCAACCATAACAACCACTATAACATTGAAAACCATCAAAGGAGAAGTGTTGGAACTTGCATCCAAAGCTTAACCCAAAGAAGATTAATAACGATGCAAAAAAGAAGAATCTCATGGCCACTGATTTGAGAAATCAAGTTGAAAGTAGCCCAGATGTGGATGAGAAGATCATTTTTACATCAATGTAGAAGGAGATGAATCTCATTAGCCTCTAACAACAATAAGAGAATGAAAACACCACACTCTTCCACAAAATATATACAATAAGAAGACAAAGATTGGTGCTTTGTTTAAGTTTAGATCACAAGTGAATATTATTGCAACAGAGCTGTTCAATAAATTGGGATTAGAAGTTCATGATCATCCAATCCCATATCCATTAGGATGGGTAAATAAGGATGTGGAGATAAAGGTAACCAAACATTGCAAAATCAGATTTTTATTAGTTTTGATTTTATTGATAAAGTAGAACTAGATGTAGTTCCCCTTGATATATGTGAAGTGATGTTTAGAAATCCCTATATGTACATGAAAGATGAAATCTTCATATGGATATATAATTAGTACCACCTCATCAAGGATGGAAAATCCTTCACCATCAACACACTCAAGGGTAAGACCAAATTTTTGCTAGTAAGTGCCAACCAAGCCAAGAAATTGATCAATTCTAGCAAGAATTATGTTTTACTTTTTTTTAGAGGAAATAATTTTGTATAAGAGTCAGTGAGAGAAAGGTCATCCTTGGAAGGGTGTACTAAGAAACATAAAATACATCTAGAAGAGTTTCTACATGCATACAAGGGTGTGTTCTAGGAGCCTAAAGAGCTACTGCCCAAGACGGAAGGGAAGCATAAGATTGAATTGTTGTTCGAATCCGTGTGGCCAAACATTGGGTTGTATAGAAAATCCATTATAGAAGCAAGTGAGATGAAGAATCAATTACAATAACTATTGGAACAACGTGCCATTCAACCAATTACCTCACCATATGGGTCACCTATCATACTTGTGTCAAAGAAGGATGAGACTTGGCATATTTTTATCAATTACAAGACGTTAAACAAAATTGCACTCAAGAATAGGGTACCCTTTCGTAGGATAGTTGATCTACTAGATCAGATACAACAAACCAAATACTTCACTAAGATGGAATTAAAGTATGGATGTCACTAGGTTTGAATAAGAGAAGAATATACCTGCAAGACCACCTATATAACTAAGAAACGTTTGTATGAGTGGTTAGTCATCTTGTTTGGCCTATGCAATGCACCAACTATGTTTTTGAGGTTAATGAATGATATACTGCGCCATTTTATAAATTCAATTGTTACTTTCTATTGGTATGTTATAATGATATATAATGATTCTTGGTAGGAGCACATGTCACATTTGACATAGGTACTAAAGACATTAAAGAAGCATTAGCTACTAGAAAATATCAAGAAGTGTGATTTGCATAACAATATTTGGTTTATCTAGGATATGTGATAGGTGGAGGATATTTTAAGATAGGTCCTACAAAGATGGAGGCCATCATGAAGTGACTGATGCCTACTAATGTTTCTAAGGTCAGGACTTTTGTTGTGGCAACACAGTACTTGGGGAAATTCATAACCTCATTTTTAGTAGTAGCAATACCATTCCACATTGTAACAACAAGTGGAAATAGTTTCGAATGGGGAAACGGGAAACATAGGGCCTTTGAGGAGTTAAATAAGAAGATCAGTCAAGCATAAGTTATGGAATTACCAAAGTTACAACAACCCTTCAAAGTGGAGATAGATGTGAGTGGGCATGCTATGGGAGCAATATTGATGTAGCGGTGAATGCCTATATGCTACCATTATAAAGTATTTCATGGGGTATTTTTCAACTACCATACCTATGACAAAGAGCTCTATGCCTTGGTGCAAGTTGCGAAGAAGTGGAAACACTCTAATGGGAAAGGATACAATAATCCACATAGATCACAAACCATTAGAGTACCTGCAGGCCCAAAGTAAGTTACAATTGACTAAGAATTATGAGTGGGTGTGGTTTCTACAACAATTTCATTTAGTGATCAAGTACATAAGGGAAACACAAACAAGTTGGTTGACATGATTTCAAGGCCACTCACATCAAAGATCATAACTTTGGAAACTCTTGTGCACATAGAATCATTCACCCATGATATATAGAGAGAGGCATACTTGAAGGATGTAGACTCCAAGGAGGCGTTTCAATAGTTGCAGAACTAGAGTCATGTGAATGATGGTGATAACACAAATGATTACCATCTATAACATGGGTTACTCTATAGGTTGGATAAGTTATGTGTTCCAAAAGGTGAACGATCACAATGAATTAGAGAGTTTCATACCTCCAAGGTTGTAGGGAAATTTGGTGTAGGGAAGACAATGGAAAACATGCAAAAGTATGTGTATTGGCCTAATATGCAAGAGCAAGTAGCTTGGTTCATAAGAGGATGCATTCTTTGTTTGAATAATAATAATAGTAATGGGAAACATAACTTATATCATCTCTTTCTTGTACCCACTTGTCCTTGGGAAAGCATTTCCATGGGCTTTATGGGAGGTTTACCAACAACCAAGAAGGAACATGACATTCATGGTAGTTGACAAGTTCAACAAGATGTGTGTTCTATTGCCTTGTAAAAAGGAAATCGATGGGAAATGAGTAGCAAAATTGTTCTTAGGATAGGTTTGGGTGCACTTTGGGATATCAAGGAGTATTGATTTAGATAGGACACAAGGTTTCTTAATGCATTTCGGACTACATTGTTGGAGAAGATGGACACAGAGTTAAAAAGGTACGCAACATTCCAACCATATATAAATGGGAAAATAATATTAGTTAACATGACTCTACTGCAACTTTTAAGGGGATACAATCAAAAGCATTCAAAGATTTGGGATGGAAATGTGGTATATATACAACAGTATTATAACAAACAAGTCCATACTTCTATTAGTAAGTACCCATTTAGAACTTGCTTCGGATATTTTCCACCTTCACCTTTGGATATTGCATATGGGCAACAAGGAGGAGTAAGTAGAGGATCTCACAGAGGATGCCTTGAAGAAAAAAAAGTTGAGAAGATCAAGAAAATCCTTATACAAGTACAAGAGACAATAAAAAATTCATAGGATAAATATAATGCTGCGCATGATCAACACTATATAGAGAAGTCCTTCAAGGTGGGAGATAGAGTATGGTTATAGTTGAACAAGGTACGCCTACAAGGTCTTGGTAATAAAGTCAAGGATTTGCGATATAGTCCATTTGAGATACTATAAAAGGTCAGAGATAAAACTTATAGACTCAATCCTAACCCCATTTGTATATGTAGAGAATATGAAACTCTATAAGACTTCCATGCTAGATTAAGAAGAGGAGAAAATCCTACCATCTATAAAGGATATGACACTAGATGCTTAGGAAAAGTTGACAGAGGTTACATTTTCAGAGAAGAGGTCCAAAATTACAAGATAGGGGGAACATGTCCTTCGGTGTTGGGTTGAAAGGAGAGATTCTAGGAAAGCTAAATGGTATACTTGAGAGAAGGTGAACGAAAAATTTCCTCACCTCATTAAGTAAAATATTTTGGGGACCAAAAATACTCCAAAATTGGGGAGGTATGATCTAGACTATAACATTATATTATTTGTCATCCATTTCGATGCTTTAAAAGTGGAAAAGTGGAGGAATCATGTCACATGACCATTTTTATCGTCAGGTCCCAATTTCACGAATTGGGGTTTGAAACTTTCCAGAATAAATTTGAGGAAATAAATTTCGTTTCTTGGGGGTAAAAAATTTCTACTTAAGTGAAAACCATTTAACACTATTCTACACATAGATGGATTTCCAACAACATAAGAATTGTCTCAATCAGAGTGTGTGAAAAATTTATGCCACTCAAAAGTTGACCTTCTTGTTTTGAACACTGTAATTCGAGAGGATGCCACATCAACCCTCATTACTCATGGAAAAGGGGCTAGCCACATGACCATGATGAAGGAGACTCTAGAAGAGCCCATATTATAACTCTAGTTAAGAGTTGAAGGAATCAAACTTAACTACTAAGGACTATCATGCTATGTTATAATATGGACACCACTAAAAGGAAAATGGGTTCCATTATATTTCAGTTCATTTGTCTCATAGATGAGAAAAATAACTAAGAGTGGATAGGGAGAGACAAAACAAAGAGGGTTTGTTCACTGTACTATCCCACATGCCACATGCCTCACTTCTTGGTACTTGCATCCATTTTCCATTAAGAGAAAGAGAGCAAAGCAAACTCACCTTACAACTAAGTTTTATCCTGAAATGGTTTCCAAGGTTATGTCTTGTGTTAATTTTTGGTTTGTGAGTTTTATTTCGTTGTTCTCTATTTTATACATAATTATTATTTGCATGCATACACAATAAAGAATAACTAATAGATGCATAATCTAAGGAGAAATAAACCCTCATATTGAAGGGTTTTAGATTTTCTAATATATTTTGGTATAATGTGTTATGACGTATTGTTTAATGGAATATCCACAAAATTTACAGATAAATTCCCTCAAGAGTTACCAATTCATCGCAATTAATCATCATTTTAGTAGTGTAGAGGAAGGTATGGAAGGTGAACCTATATTGGTCCCATTGAGGGAATATCATGTTTTGTGTTGAAATTTGATGTCCAACAATTTAGGTACAATCCATGAGTGAAAAAGAAGTAAAGAACCATTTATGAAAAATTAGATCCTTGTCTTCCTTAGTTTGGAACAAGAAAGTATAGAAACACCTTCCACAAAAATAATGGTTTAATTTTCCTTTTACCAACTCTTTTGAGTTCCATTCAGTCCAATTTTCCATTACCCTAGGGTATGGCTAGATGCTTGTGAACTATTGATTGAACCTCATTCAACAAGAACAACAGTCATATGTCTTGAAGATTCTTTAAAAATGGGGATTTCAGGGATTTTCCAATATTTTCACGAACCTTGCTAGTTACGACTTGGTGGATTTCCTTATGGTAGAGACCATGGTGTGGAATGTTGCAACACCTTCATCTTGAGGGTTTGGAGTCCCTCTCCAAGAGCTAGATCTATTGTGGCTAATCATGATAGCATAAGAGGGAGACTAGGGTTAGCTAAGTGCAAGCTTATCATATTAAATATATATTTCTAGGTTGAATACATTGTTATTTATTTATTTATTTATTTATTTTCTATATATTGGACAATGCAACACATAATTTTCTTTCATGTTATTAATGCTTGGTCATAGTTATTGAAAATGGGTAATTATTTATTCAAAATGATGATAAAACATAACCAAAGTGGAATGATTAAAATCTTATTTATAATAGTAAAGTTGGTAGCGTTTGAAATGAAATTCAAGGTCTTTGAAAGACATAAATTCATGCAATAAATGGAGACAAGTGAATACAAAGAGTTATGATGTTGCCACGATACATAGATGCTGTTTATCTCTCATATTATTTTTTCTTGTGTGCTAATATACATGGGTATAGTACTATGTTCATAGGACATCATGGCTTTAGATTAAATGGGATTTATATACATTGATGATAATGATTAACGTCCACTAAGACCTATATGGTCTACCAGAAATTACGAAAGCAAGAGAGTAATTAGAATTCACTCTAATTTTATTTCTATGCTCAAAAGGGAGCGAGAGAAGCACTCCCATATCACCATAGTTTTCTGAATTAAAAGGTTAAGAAGGTTGGTAGTGTGACAAATATTTTTAAAATTAGATCGAATGTGAGTATAAGATGGATAGCCTAAGAGAGAGTGTTTTCATCTTTAACCCTCTTATGATTTCATAGGTTACAAAATATTTTATCCCATGGTGTTTTGAGAATTAATCAACGCCCAATTTCACTTGAAGCTCATGAAAATTAATTCTAATCTTGGTAATGTTCACTTTATTTTTAACACTAGTCAAGATAGAGAGATAATTTTGGTTTTCGAGATTGGGGTTGATCACCTCCTTATAATATTGTAGTTTCCTTTTTCCCTCCGACTCTTTATTTCCCCACAATTTCTCCTTAAATTTGCAAGTAATAATATTTTTAATGTTTTTCTAATTCTGCAAGACGAGTTCCTCCTTTATTCACCAATGGTCTAGCCAAGATTAAGCATCCTTATGCCACCCTCACTTGAGTCAAATGTGGGGGTTTTGGCTAGAGTTAGAAGCAATTTTAAGAAACCTCTTAGCATCCATGTTGTATAATTTCTTCTTATGCATAAGATACCTAATCATAGCCATGCTTTCAATGGGGGGAACACTTACTTTAGTTAGGAGGACAGGGTAGGGAGTATTTCTTTTAATCCTAAGGTTGTCACAGTTATATAATGATTTTTGATTTGTTCAATATTCCTCCATGACTCTTTGGATACAATGAAACCCCAAACCTCCCATACATATAAAATAATATGAGTGACAAGAGTGTCAAAGAGGAGTTTATTTTAATCCCAAATCAAAATATCTATTGTCTTACAATTATTTTCAAGCCCATAGTAAGCTTTCCAACCTCCATTTATCCTTTTCTCAATGCTATAATTCCAATTGAGCTGATGATGGATGTCAATTCATAGATATTTGTATGAAGGAACTTCCTCCACGGAGCTATTATCATAAATGAAAATATCATCGTTGATATTTTTGGATTTAATTATCATGACTTTAGTTTTTTTGGCATTTACAACCATATCCATCTTGGAGGATTCTGAGTTTTTTGCCAAGATCATAATGTTTCCATGCCAAAAGAACAATATTGTCAACATAAAGGAGAAAAGTTATGACCATACCAATGAGTGTGGAGCCAACACAACTTGCATCTTCCAAACACTATTTTAGCTTATCAAATGTATATGCCAAAAAGGGTAGGGGATAAGGGACATACTTTCTTGACTCCAATTTTGCATTTAATTTACTTTGAGCAACCCTCAATGGTATTAAGCTTGGAACTTTGAGAACCCTCCAAAATTTTTATTTTTCCTAGGCCACATCTAATGGTCATTTTTATCGTTAATAAAAAGGCGGGGCTCTTGAAATAACCTTTTCTTTTTCCAAGGTTAAAACGTTAACAACAACCTTGAAAATTTGTAATGTTGTTAAGAAAAACCTTAAATCATTTCTTGAATTGAAAAGCAGTGCTACTAGTAGCGTATGTGTGTATTTTCAAGATTAAAATTGCAACGTGGATGTGGTCTTAACAATTGGTATTGGTCCAACCAACGTTTTAAAATAAATCCTTTGTTGGCCCAAAGGTCACACTGCGGGAGTGGGGGGGGGGGGGGGGGTTGTGAATCAGTGTGAGATCAATTTTTCCATTTCATAAATTTTCAAAATCAAACAACCATATAGAAATGAATCACAAGCAATATATAGTAATGCTAATAAAATATCTAGTAGCCATCACATCACAAGGTGACACAAGTTTTTTACATGGAAACCCATATGGCAGAAAACCACAAATCTTCTTCTTCTTTAGCTTCAATTGATTACATAGATTTGCAAGCTATGACTTGTTGGAAGCAACTACCCCCAAGAAATGTAAGTTTCCACTTGTAGTATGATACAACCTAGTTGATACACTAAACTCAAAAGATGCAGGCAACTACTCAATGTAGGCTATACCCTGATTGAGGCACCAATCACGATGATGAGGGGGTTCCAACCTGATTGAGCCTCCAACTTCATCCTTCAACTCCTTATGGACCTCTATTTAATATCATTTTCAACTGGATCCACTATCATCATATATGGATGACAATCACAAAATCATAAGTGATGTCATAATCTATTATCTCCAATCCCTACTACTGCATAATATGAAACCACAATTATTGCCACAATCCTACAACCACTTCTACTATCACCACCTACATATACTATATTATAATCATAAAAATCATATCAATCACTACTGTTAGCTTTCATATTACTGCCCATACTCTCCTCCAACTAGTTCATCAATCTTGTCATTGAATCCCCATGCTTAGAACCTATTTTCCAAAAACACTACAACCTGCTCATAGCCTCTCAAAATATACAAAAAGGGATTCTGGCCATCAAATAATTTTCAAAATGGCATCACAAACCACTGGTTATATTCATCTCTAAGCCTTGATCACACAACTTCTTTGGAAATTCAATTTGGACAACTATTGATCCCAAAAACTCATAAAAACCATATAAAACTATATATTAAACTAAGGGTTCTACAAAAGACCCTTTTCTGGGTGCACTTGTATAGAATTCCATTTCTCTTATTATGGATATAAAAAATGCCCATCGACATTGCTAATGGTGCAACAAAATGGCTACATATAAAAATAAAAAAAGTATTTTCAATCCAAACCCATCGACTAGAAAAGGTCAAACTCGTGACCTCAAAGTTCCCAACAAGACTCTATACCAATTGTGTTTCCCAGGGTTGTCTGTGGGGTAACACCTCCAACATTTATCTATTAATCACCTAAAATTCATATGAACTGGGTGCGAGGTCCAATCACCTGTCAACTCATAGAGTTAAGTAAATAACCAAAGTTCATTTAGGTTGTCAAGCCACCCTATCTATAACCAAACTATGGTGTGTTCCACTTGTTGAAAAAATGTGTAACTAGGTTTAGTATTCATAAGTATGAAATGTATTCTTGTAAAATATAAAATGAAAATAAATTATTATTGAAGCATGGGTTTCATGCTGAAGTCCTTTTATTTTATAGGTCAAGCACCCATTACGTTCTTCTAGGGTTTTCCATAGGTTTAAGAGTCATTGTCATATATTGAAGGCCCTATGAGCACATTATATCATGTAATTTTTATTTTTTATTTTTTATTGTTTTTTGTCTTTAAAGTGTCAAAATTCCCTCCAAGATGATACTTCATCATTTGAATCTACTACTGACCAATTAGCTGCAAATTCATCAATCTCAAAACAGGCTTTCAATTTATTAGAGGAACTCTTGGGGCATTTTCTAGCAAAATGTCCTTCTTGCTTACAGATAAAGCAAGCATTATCTCTTTTTGGCTGTTTCCTCTTTTTAACATATCTAAATTTTCTGAATGGTCTTCTTGGGTTAACAACTCTTTTTGTTCTGTATTTCATATCTTCAGTAAATATGATTTTATTGTTGTATATATTGATGATATTCTTGTACATAGCTCAGATCTAGAATCTCATCTGAAACATTTGCAGATTTTTCTTGAAGAGTCCAAGGCACATGGTCTTGTTTTATCAGAGAAGAAAATGATACTCTTTCAAGAAAATATTGATTTTCTTGGAATTCATATTAGCAATGGAAAAATTCAGATGCAGCCGCATGTTCTAACAAAGTTGTCTGAATTTCCTGATCGCTTAGCAGATAAACACATGATTCAGAGATTTATAGGGATTTTGAATTATGTACATAAATATATCCCAAATCTCTTAGAAAAAACTGCTCCAATTCGACAGTATATTAATGGTGGCTGGTCAGATGAAGCTACTAAAGCGGTTCAATTACTAAAGCAAGAATGCCAGAGTTTGCCCGCATTAAAACCGCCAGGTAATGGATTTTTAATTCTGCAGACAGATGCTTCAGATAATTTTTGGTCAGCTACACTTCTTGAAAGAATAAAAGTAGATGAAGAAATTGAAGAAATTCTTTGTGCATATGCCTCGGGAGAATTTCAGAAACATCAAAAAGGTTATTTTCCTGCAGAAAAAGAAACCCTTGCTATTTTCAATGGAATCCAGAAATTTGAAATTTATTTGGCTCCTGCTAAATTCTTAATCCGTACTGATTCCATGAACTTTAAATACTTCCTAAATGCAAATATTTCAAAACAATTGGCTCGTGGAAGATTGTTAGCTTGGCAAATGTGGTTTCACATGTATGAATTTGATGTCGAATGGATTCCAGGAAACTCTAATTTCTTGGCAGATGCTTTAACAAGAGAAATAAATAAAGCTCACGGATTGCCAGGAAGAACTGGAATTTTTGATCTACAAGAAGAAGATTCATTGTTAACTTTTGTCATTAGATGGCGTATACTTCAGCAAATTGCCAGCGACCTCACCGAAGAAATCAAGAAATTTGTTGGTATGAGACTCTGAAGAAATCAGTGGATCCAAAACTGCCAAGCATGGCAGGCAAAAAATGTTGGAATATTCCTAGGGTTCGATGAAGACTTAATAAAAGTCTTTCCTCTTCCAAACATGAAAGTCAAAGTTTATTTTAAAACCCTAGATGACTACTGGACAAAGGAGTACACAGAAAAATCTATACAAATTTTGAAAACTTTAAATTACTACCAAATCATTGGAGTAATTGATTTTGCCCTTTCTGTTTATACTTCTGCTAAAATGCTTGATTTAGAAGAGATCAATATGACTGAAGGTGTTCAAATATTTCTCGTCTCTCTTAGAATTCCTGACCTATTTGAAGAAATGGAAGCAGCCTTTCTACAAAGACCAGATGAAAATTATTCTGCTACTGATTCTTTTCCACAGTATGAATTATTTCAGCCTTTTGCAGATTGGGAGATACGAAATGGAAAATGTCAGAAGAAAGGTGTGATAAGATCATCTCAATGCATTGAAAGAACTCTGCAATATTTAAGGACATTCACAGCACCATGGGATCATCACAGTTTAGAATTCCGAAGCCCAATAGAACCAAATCCGTTTGCACAAATGTATTCTTCATTAGTAATAGATGAACCTCAGATTGTGAACAATCCAGATCAAGTCAGAAGGATTACTAGTTGGCTTAAAGAATATGGCAAATTGACGTTGCAAGAAAGATTGTCTATGATCAGAACATTAGATAAGATGCAAGGACCAAAAGCCACCTTTGATATCTGGATAAATCCAAAGAATCTGGTTACATTAAGAATTTTACATGGCAATTGGAACGAGGATATAGCATATTTGATTAATTTGCTATTATCTAATCATGTATGTTCTTCAATAGTTTTCACAAAAGGATGGCAGCAACAGAATGACATCAGCCAGTATTGCAGGATTTGGGTGAGATATTGTATTGAAAGAACAGTGAGTATGTTTCAAATCTTCAAATGGGAATTTCTCGACGGGGTAGAATTATCTGTCCAAAATCTGCCCGATTTCAGGTCACGAAAATCAGATCCTTTTCTCGGGATTGAGATAGATCCTATGGCCTACATCAATAGGTGGATAGTAAAAGACACTAAGTATCTGTTCCCTCACAAAAACCTTTATGTCACAACAGATACAATCAAATTCGATACAGGACAATCATCTAGAGCTCCACTAAAAAACGAATCTACTTTAACTATGGCCAGCACTAAAGGAAAAGAGAAAGTGGAAGATTCCTTTGAGAAGGACACTTTGTTTGTCGACACGTATGAAGATGCCCAGATCAATAATATTGATTGGGAACAAAGGTATCTTGATATTTTGGAACAACAGTACTATGAAAACAAATCATCGTCCGAATTTGATCCAGGTTCTGATATCGAGAGTGACAGAAGTCCGACATGGTAGTACTTTTTACTGTTTGAAATACGCATGCTTTTGTTAGTGCGTTTGTATCTTTTATATTATTGAGTTGCATTATTGTACTCGAGAATATTTGAGCAGACACCGTCATGACTAAATAATGTCAGACAAGGACCCTCAATTATTCTCATAAGTTGTATAAATAGAGGTGTGACAGATAGTTTTAGGCATCGTGAGTTTTGAGTGTGAGTGTGTAATTTGTATTCTGAGCTCTCAAAGATCAGAGGCTAGACAAGCTCTTGACTTGAGGCTATCTATGGTGTGTAATCTTATTTTGAATAATATTGAAGCCTGCTGGGCCGCCAGTCTGAGGACTGTTTGTAACAAGAACATCTGAGTGGTGAGATTGTAAGGTGTGTTGAAGAAGAAAAAAGGAGTTGTGCAGTCCACGCATGTCTCTGGTTGATGTGAGGAAGTTCTGCTTCAGCGTCCACTTCGATAAATTCAAGTAAGTTACAAAGTCCATCATCTGTTT
>APFE031679373.1:0-30302 GCA_000404065.3 Pinus taeda
GTCTCGGTTTTGAGATCCAGTGGGAAATCTCTGTGTATATGTGTTTTATGTGTTATGCTCTCGCATTTTTATTTTTCCTGTGATTATGAATTCGTATGCAGGTAATTTCTGTACAGGGTTAAAACCTACAGTTTATTTGAGAGAAAAGAATCAACAAAAGGGAAGCATATTGTGGTTGAAAATGATTATATATGTTTAAATAATCCCTCTCACAAAAAATATAATCCTCAAAGAAATTTGAGCTAGTTGAAGGCAGGGTCTCATTTGAAATATCTATAGGATTATTGTTAGTTGTACTCTCATGTACGAAGAGCTCTATGTACAAGAATTAGTGAACAAAAAAGTATATCATGTAAAGTACATCCATATTATTTTCTTCATTGTGGAAGTGGCAAGCAGTTTGATTAGTGGGAGATCTTTTGTTAAATGAATAGGAGCTAGTACTGGTTTTTCCTTCAAAGAAGTACTAACACAATGTTTATTAATGTGATCTTGAGATGTAGTTATTCCTATTGAACTTTCTTAAGACTAATCACAATAATTATAAGATAAGTAATATATATCTTCAATTTACATAAGTGGATTTGAATTGTGACTTTCTCAAAATGGAGGATTTGTAAAGGAAACTCTAAGTGTTTGGGAGTTTAAGATATTTCCTAATTCACTCAAGGGTTCAATAGGATTGGAAAAAGAATCAAGACTACATTGTTCATCCTTGATATATTTATTATGTTTACAAGAAGAATAAACAAGAAATTAAAAAAACTGCAACAAATCCTATTCTGAAGGAAGATCTTCGAGACATAATTAAAACAAAGATATTTAAATCTATCATAAAATTCTCCAATTGAATTATATTCATGCACATAAAGAGTTCTTATTTCTAAGAAAAAGTTATCGTAATCGTAACACTTATGAGATGAAAGAAAAATATTAATGAAATGTTCCCAATAATCTATATATTTATTCGTAAGTGTTTTATACCATCCTTGAATTTGTCCTTTGAATGTGAAAGAAAATAACTTGCATATTTCATTGTCGTTAGATATATTAGAAGACTTACATTTAATCATAAATTGTGCAACTAGATATACAACAAAAAATACATTTTATCTGTCATACATTGGGTTGATCAAGGACAACATTGGTTTCCTAAGAAAACATTTGGTAGGTTGAGCTAAAATCATGACCCAAAGTATGATTCATAATTAGTAAAAATAAAATTATGCAAAGATAGTAATTGTTTCCCTCCTTCTAGCACCAATTATGTTGAAGCCTAGAAATGTCCTCGTTGAAACACGAGAGGATATCACCAAGTAAAGGACTGAATTAGATCCTTATCTATTTGGTATGGTGATTATGACAAGTTCAATGGTTCTCTAGTTACACCTACCCTAAGACTAGCCTAAGGTTAATCTATCCCGAGCTATCTTAATATGCATCACTACCTATATACAATGCCTTGAGTTTGTTAGTGTATGATATTGATGATTATAATTAACTAACTCAAGGGAAAGGATTCATTTATTTTTTATTATTTTTAGGATGATAATTCCTTCTCATAGAATGAAATTAGGGCTCATTCTAGCTGCAACGATACTCTCTCCTACAAAAGTAGACTTTAAACAATACAAAAATTAAAATGCAATATAATCCCCAATATGAAAAAGAACAAGATAACCTATCTCAACAAGGAGAAGGAAAACCTAACTCCTAACCAAGAGATAAAGGTGTCTATCAAGGGGAGAGGACATTGATTTTATTTAGGATTAATATAAATCAGCAAGTCATGAAAATAATTCAATAATTTACAAGTTATTCAAGAAAATAAACAATGAAAAAATTATGATAAATAGTTATCAAAATAATCCACTCATATACTTAAATAAAATCATTAAGATAAATTAAATCATTGTAATATTTATATTGAGAAAGAGAAACATTTATTCAAACTTGACAGAAAATAAAGGAAGGCAAGTTTATAGTAATTTGATAAAAAGTTATCCATAAACTATAAACAAACCCCAATGAATTCATGGTCTTAGTATAGCTCAATCTACAGTAGTTAGCACAAGATAAATCACTTCAATAAGAGTGCTAAAATGTATTATCAGCATACAAATTGTTGTAGAATTTAAACTAAAGTTAGAGTAACATAAGAGCAACAACAACAAATAATAAATCAATTACCATAGAGTAAAGAAAATTTAACTTATTATTATTTTATCCAATGCCATATTTATGTATAGTCCTTCAAGGTCATTGACTCCTTTAGAACAATGATTAACAAAAGTTCATAGTCACTCTCTTACAAATCCAATCCCTAAACAATTCTACAAAAAGTTTCCCTCATATGCAACCATGCAATAAATAAATGGAAAACTACAGTGTCCCCCCCTTTACATACTGCAAAGATTATATTAAAAATTGGCACTTATCTTAAGCCTTGCTAATATGTGTATCTGGAACCCCATCCTCCCAACCCACTTACAAAATAAGAGGCTCTTGTTTATATAGATTACAAAGCAATCTCAGCCTCCATTCTTTGTATTTTCCCAATGATTGCAATCGTTACTCCTGGGCATAAAGAAACGAACAAGGTTAAAATAGCAACTGTTTTATTTCAATTAGGTCCTTCCATAAAATCATAAAATGCTTCCACATAAGAAGAAACTAATCGTAAGTAATTAGTAAAACCATTTAAAACAAATGTATAAATGGTAAAAATGAGTGGGAGAATTTGATTATTTATGGTGTATTCCATGTAAGCTTGAAATATACGAATGATTAGCTTATAAGGAGCAGGCATGGCATGACATAGTATGACTTGGTAGGCTTGCAAATATATCATATATGGATGCTGAGAAGGATATTACCACCTTGCAATTTAATTAACGACTAGGTAAGTCAGAGGTTGGGTATTCAATCTTTGGCTCCAGAGGAGTTGGAACTATAACAAGTATAAAAATTCCCAACCATAAGAGGCTTATAAAATGATCATAGTGGATGTGCTTGGTATTATTGTAAAGCCACGTAGGGGAGTTTATCAACACGAGGTATTTTTTATTGTTATTATGAAACACATATCACACATCAATGGGGAAGAGAACATTTTAAGTGTTTATATGTGTGGTATGCTTCTACATTTTCTTAGAAACATGGTGAGGGTGAGGGCAAAGTCAAAAGGTCGATGGTGATGACATTTGCATTATAGTTATGGCCTTCATGTCGATATTTTATTTTCATTTTACCTTTTGGTGCTTGTGGGCATTATCCCACATGCGGCACAATAGTAAAACAATCATGGTTCATATTCACCGAGGGTTCCAATGAAATTCAAGTATTAATAGATGGGTATGCTCATTTGGGTGATGGTTACATTGTATGGTTTTCTGGTCATCTGTACTTAGAAACTATAGTTTGTTTTTCCTTAAATGAAATGACGTCAGTCTTAGCTTAAAGCGCATTTTTTTTTTTTTTTGATAACAAATATAAATTTATATATATTTATATATATATTATATATATATATTTATATATATATATATATTAAATAAAAATAAGAATATGAATATTTTTTTTACATTGATAACTGTTATACAAATAGAGTTATAATTGAAGGGATGTGGCAATTGAAAGCTCCACATCACCTTCTTGTGACCATGTTGGCTTGATGGGAACTAACCCAGGTGCAGAGTTAATTAGCCAAACAAATCCCTACACTACTGTCCCTTTCAGCATCAGCTTGCGAAGTGTGGATTAAAGTCTTACCAGAAGGAATCCCACCACTCACGACTGTAATTATGGAAGTGTTTTTCTCCTAGCCTTCCACAACCTACAAGGTTTACACGGCAACAATTGGAGGAAAAAATAGAAAAAGGGCTTTGTTACAATTGTGATAGAAGATGCACTAAAGGCCATAAGTGTGCTGAGAAGAAATTATTTTACATAGATTATGAAGAGGATGAAGAAAAGGATCAAAAAACATCAAAAGAAGAGGATATACACTAGGTACGAACCCTAGAGAAAGAAGAAATGAATCTGACCATATCTTGTAAAGCATTGGCAGGAATTACCACTCAAACTCACAAGACAAAAGGAAATATCAAAAAGAGAAAGTTTCAAGAAGTGAAATATCACATCAAGAAAGAAGAAATGAATCTGACCATATCTTGTAATGCATTGGATGGAATTACCACTCCTCAAACTATCAATATAGAAGGATGTAGAAGTGTGGCCACTCATTCACAAGTTGTAGAAGATCGCAGTTCAAACAATATTGCGAGAACTTGATGAGGAAGGAAAAATCATATTGGAGCTTGGAGCAGTCACAGGAACAAGAACCTGACAAGTACGAAATTGATCAATTTCAAAGCATCTCATCAAGTGAAAGAACTTACCCGCTGAAGTTTCCACATGCGAGGACAAGAATTTTATACATAAGCATCAAGAACTACTCAAGCGTTGAGGACAAAACTTTTTGAAGGAGAGGGACATGTTGGATCCCTATAATACTAGTGTAACCCCTTATTGTTATTACTACAACCCCCTTATTATATTTTTGTACCCATGTAGTCCCCATATTTTTATTATTGTGCCCCATAGAAGCCCACTATTGTTATTATTGTGCCCTTACATTATTATTGTTTTGTCATCTCTGATTATATTATGACCCCTTAGACTCCTATATAGAGAGAGGATGCCTCATCATTTGTATCATCCAATAATTGTTCATTTGTGTAATGTAAAGGAGGTTTCCCCCTTGAAGAGGCTGATTTCTAAGGCGTTCATCTATCTTTTCTATCTTTTTGTGAGTTGGTTCCATAACACAAGCTTCTCCAAATCACATTAGAGATCAAAAATTCATGTGTTAACTTTTAGGAGGAAGAATCATCATTTTTGCAAAGGAACTATTATCACAGATACCAAATCATTGAGCAAGAGAGACCAATGAACCTATTACAACCACATGTGCCAACAAGAAGACACTTATGAAAATATTAACCTATTGAAAGAAGATTCATAGAGTTTGATGAAGAAAAGAGATCCTAGAGATGAAATCTAAAAAGAAATCACGTAAATGATGTGGTAGCTCGCAGAATACGATGGTAAGTGTTACACTAATTTGTAGATTAAAATGAAAATAATGCAAGGTTTTATGCAACAAGAACTTGAGCCATGGAAGATATCTCTAGATCTAAAAAAGTGCAAATAATCCAAAAGTTCATGCCAATTGATTGACATTTTCTCTACCGATAACAATTTGTAGATTAAAATGAAAATAATGCATGATTTGATGCAACAAGAAAATTGAGCCATGGAAGCAATATGTATATCTAAAAAAGTGAAAATAGTCCAAAAGTTCATGCCAATTGATTGACATAAGTTCATGCAAGTAGATTGGCATTTTCTCTCTCAATAACAATTTGTAGATTAAAACAAAAATAATGTAAGTTTTGATACAACAATAAACTTGAGCCATCAAAGCAATATGTAGATCTAAAAAAGTGCAAATAATCCAAAAGTGCATGCCAATTGATTGACACAAGTTCATTCCAATTGATTGACATTTTCTCTCCCGATAACAATTTGTAGATTAAAACGGATATAATGCAAGGTTTGATGCAACAAGAAACTTGAGCCATGGAAGCAATATGTAGATCTAAAAATGTGCAAATAATCCAAAAGTTCATGCCAATTGATTGACATTTTCTCTCCCGATATCAATGAAAGATTGGTAACACAAATGTTCGCGAAGATTGCGTAAACATATAAAAAATAAAAACTAGGAGTGGAAAGAATAGCGAGTTATCTCTGGTTTAACAAACAAATTACATAATAAAAAAAAGAGATCAAATGAGAGTGTATTATTATGTTTTTTAAGTTTGTGAAATTGTTATATTGGATTTATCAAGTCTTCTTCCCTTGGGGATGGGGACAGAGGGTGAATTTATTTTCTTGAATCTTAGTTCAATGTTCTTGGTAAAACATAACTTAAAGGTGAAACACATTTTTGGGAGGCCAATTTATTTATTTATTTTTAATTGTCAACATTGTCACAATTTCAACATTTAATCATAGAAATTTTGAAGCCCCAACATTGCAATTCCTACGCCAACTCCATCACAATTTCAATGTCCGAATGTTGCAATTTTGATGCCCTAAACGTCAATTTCCAATGTTTAAACTACAATATTTGTCGAAATAACAACAGATTTAATTGTGACGACAACAACTGTTGAAATTTTGATGATCAAGAAGATGTTAAAAATACAACCATAAAATGTCCAAGGTTTGGTGAATTCTCCTTTTTGTCGTTATAGCTACGAATGATTGTCGCAGGAGAGACATAGAGTTTTCACAATTTAGTGTTATACGAAGTAGTGCTAGTTTTCATGTTAATTAATTAAAACTAGGAAATAATATTCTTGTTTAGCGAAGAAAACAATCAGTCGATCATGAAGAGAATCCTTTTTCTTTTTATAAAAGAAATCACAAAACTTATTATGTATAGCAAAGATAGCATATCTTTGCTTATTTTAGAAGACTTTAGAAAAATATTCACAAGGGATTAACATTCATGAAAAAATATTTTTGAAGATAAGTGTATTGTCCATGACCTTCAATATAAATTTTTACCCCAACAATTAAACTATAATTTTAACACAACCATTGACCTAATGGTAAATAGTTGATGTAGAAGGTGGAAATTGAACTTGGTAAACAAAATTGTTTATGTACATTATGTGTGCCAACACCTCTTAGGAACCTTTTTGTTAATCTTTTATTTATTTTATATTTTTATTGTTTTGCATATGTTGCACATATTGTTGTCATTAATGTGAAAGGGAAGGTTCAAGACAACAACAATATAACTCATGATGCCTATGGAAGTAGAAGGACTCTCCATGAAGGAGTAAGATAGTTGGCTCTCTTAGATGATCTCATCACATAAAGATAAATATCCTTGAAGTTATTTGAGTTTTTGATGTATTTATGATGTCAAAATCATGTTACAAATTAAATTGATACATAGGTCTCATTGATACCTTTCCCACAATATATTCTGCTTTGGAAAACTCCTCCTTGTGAGAATTTATGGGCAGTTGAAGATCAACACTTGGATACAACTTCAAATGTCAAGGAAAATTGGTAGCCTTTGATTAGTGAAATGGCCAAAAATCAATGACACATGGAACCCCTCTCTCGCTGCCACATGGCATGATGATGTGAATTTGATGTGATCATGTGGGAGACCAAGTAGTTCTAATGACCCACTCTCGATGTATGGTCACATGAATAAGTTCATATTCAAAATATGGGGCTAATATTGGGCATCATCACGCATAAGCCATAGTTCACATGAACATATTAATGCACCAGAATATGTCTCCTATCTACCTTCATAAAAATCCCAAGATTCCAGGCATTATCACTTGAAGTGTTATCATCCCTCTTGGTGCTAGGCTGCATGGAACCCTTATATATACTAGTGACCACGCCTTTCCCAAAACACACAATTCAATTGAATGATTTGGTTTGAGTCTTAACGATATTATGAAGGATTCATCTGTTGAAAAGTATTTGGTTCTAGTTTATTTATAGTGACTTTTGGGGGTTACGTTAGTGGAACTCCACATGGTCTAGTTACAGGAAAGTTCGATGAAGTGAAATAAATTTGGCTACATATGAGTCAATGAATGATTTGGCATTTCACCCAATTCATATGAATGTTCAGTGGTCAATAAAATAGTGTTGGAGGTGGTACCCCAAAGGAAACACTAGGCAACATAATTGATATAGAACTCCATTGGGAACTCTAAGTTAATGTGTTTGACCCCTCTAGTTAACAAGTTCGGTTTGAAAATATTTTTTATACTTTTTTATGTAGACATTTTATTATAACATTAGAAAAAAAATTGGGCATTCTATAGATCCATCGTCCGAGAAAGTGAATTTTGTATAAGTTTGGCTACAAAACGGTCTTTGTGGAACCCTTAATTTTTATATAGTTTTAGGGGTTAATATTTATCCAAATTGAGTTTCAAAATAATTTTTGTGAAAAGTTTTATAAATTAATCTAAACATAGGTGTGTAAGGCCCTTTTGAAAGTTATTTCATGACCATGGCCCCTTTTGTATGATTTTGAGGGGTTATGAGTAGGTTGCAGTGGTTTTGGATAAATTGTGAATTCAGGTTCTGAGAAGGAGATTGAGTGACCAAAATGATGAACTGATAGAAGAGTATGAACAATATAATGATAAAAAATATAAGTTGTTTATATTGCAATTTGTGGTAGTATTTATGAGAATAGTTGCAAGCTACAATAGTGATTGTAGTGTCAATGGTTGTAAGTTGTGATAAAGATTGAAATGATAATGGCTATAGTGATTGTTGTGGCATTCTTTATAGATTGTGGATTATGATATGACTTTTGAATCAATGATAAATGATGACAATGGATCGAGTTTGAAATGACATGAAATAGAAGTCAGTAAGGAGTTGATGAAGGAGATTGGGGTCTCAATCAAGGTTGATCCTAGAGCAGGTCACAACTAACTCATTATAAAGGTTGGACCATCAATTAGGTTCAAGTCTATACTAGGTTACAACCAACCCATTGTTAAGACTGTTGCCTAAACGAGGTTGTAGCCTAAAGTTCTCATTTTCTTGCATATTTTTGAGGTTGGTGCCTTAATTATGTTGTAGCATATTGCAAGTGGTACTTTTCATATCTTGGAGGTAGCTTCCTTTAGTAGATCAGAGCTTGTATATCTATGTAAATGAATTTAATGTTATGAAGAAGAATATTTATGGTTTTATCTAATATTCATTTCCAGATAAAATCTTGTGTCTACTTGTGTTGATATGACAACCTCTTGATTTAGTGTCAATATGATGATAGCATCATGATGCATTATTGTGTTTAGTGATATAGTGCAAGTGGTTATCATTTATTTCTACATTAATAATTTCTAAAGAGTTTTAAATTGGTAAAATAGTTGATGTACTAATTCACCATCACCCCTCTCAAAGTGCTCTTACGTTTAAAATGTGGAATCATAGAAGGTTACCGTCAGAACCATTAACTACTCGAAGGTTGAACTCAAAGGAAGATCACCAAACATGGAGTAGTGGGTAATCCATCTATATTTTATGGGACCAATTATGTGTTTTCAAAGATAAGGATTGATATCTATCTCATCTCCTTAGGTGTATAATTTTTAGAAATCGTGGAGACCAAATACAAAAATCCATAAATGTAGTAGAGAAGGAATTATACACATATAATGCAGAAGTCGAGAATGCTATATTAAGTCACTTGGAAGAGCATGAATTTGTCAAATTAATATATTTCAAGTACCTCATGAGGTATGAACTAAGCTCAAAAATTATTACGAAGGGGATGGGAAAGTTAAAGAATTTAGGCTACAAGCTTTTAGGGGCCGATTTGAAAGTTTGAAGATGGAAGAAGATAAGTACATTACTTTATATTTTCATCAAGTGGACAATATAGTCGACTCCCTTGTAGATCTTAGTGAAGAAGTCCTATATATATATATATTATATATATATATATATAATATATATATATATATATATATATATATAGATATATATATTGTTGAAATTTTATTAATATCACTTCTCTCAAGATTCAATCTCAAAGTATCCGCCTTTGAGGAACTAACAAAACTAGACAAAATGTCTATGGATAAACATCATGAAAACTATCTCCACAAATGAGTTAAGGAAAAAGGAAGAAAAATTTGGATTCAAGGACACAACTTTCAAGGGAGAAAAAGAAGAGAAAAATAAAAAGATAAATATTACACTAACTCTAATGAAGAATAAGCAAAGTTTGTCCTAAAGTAAAAGATAGGAACTAGCAAGTTTAAAGGTAATCCTCATTTAGATGTTTTAAATGTGGAAAGATATGTCATTATGAATTTAAACTTCCTTATGCTAATATGAATGATAATTATGGTGAGTCAAGATTTAAACCTAGCCATTAGAAGGTAAAGCGAGCTAGTAAGCAAAATAATATCTATTAAAAAGAGCAAGATGACAATGAAAGTAGTGAATGCTTGAATGATGAAGAATGGGGTGAAATATTATTCATTTCTAAAGTTGAAGAACCTGAAGTGGAAGTTATTTATGAGGGAGAACTTAAAAAGTTAATTGAAAGAAATAAGGACTCTCAGAAAGAAATAAATTCACTTGATACAACAACTTCATGACAAAAGTCTAAATGAAGATGTCATTCTTTCTCTCAAAGTCGAATTTGAAGAAGAAAAAAAATAAAGGATTTTATTTCTGAATAACTAAATGAGAAGGAAAAATATGTGAAATACTGGAAGATGAAGTTATCCTTTTGATAGAACAATTAGAGAAACTCAATTCGAAATTGCTTAAAGGAATTAAGTCCCTATATCACATTCTCAGCATGCAAAGGTCAAATAAGGTTTTTGACTGTTTTTTTATGTACAAAGTTTGGGCACAAAGAATAGGATTGGAAAACCTATGATGTGGTCAGGTATAGGGGATATAGTGAGGTACCTAGATGGAGACATGGGGACCAAATCAAGGTAATGCCTAAACCATTTTTGCAAGTGTTGAAGCCCAATGTTGAATGCCACATATGTCACAGCAAAGGTCATATAGCACAAGATTGCATAATCAATGCAAGATGGTACAACAGAAAGGGATTTTTTATATATGCATGAAAATGAAGAAGTGGTCAAGGAGGATGTCCATTAGATCTAAATCATTATATCTAAACCATTTGATAAAACTACTTGAGATCATAATTTCCCAATCATAAATTGGAGAATAAAATACATATATGAGGGAAGTATGTGGACTATAACATTTACCTTGATCAAATATGGTTTGACGATGATATCTTAGATGTAAAGAAAGTATAAGTAGGGTTGGTAGAAAGTATGTTGAATATACAGGTCTCTAGAATAATGACTCTTATGTTTCAGGTTTAAGGAAAGGATAAGTGAAGAAGGTTATGTTGGGGGAAGTTGAAAAATGCAGAGATGAAAATTACTTATAGATAAAGGAGGCATGGTATTAGGGAGAGATATTATTTTTTATTTGAAGCATAATAATGAGCAGAAGGATACTTAAATCAAGTCCATATGAAAGTGGATGGTATGAAGAGGATACATTAGAGGAACAATAAAAGCTATGAGTAGCAATGGAAGCATGGTCTTAGGGGGCGATTATATCAAAATGGTAACATAGAAATAGAAAGACAATTTGGTTCTAGATACTTATGTAGGAACACCAACATGGAAACATCAACAACCATCACTAACCCTTTTCCATTGATGTTAAAGGAGGAGAGTTTGTATTCATTGATACATTGACATTAATAAAGGAAGTAATTTGTTTAGGGAAAGATTACAAAAATTACATTTGCATTTGAGTAGGGAATAATTGTAGACATTGCAATTGAACAAGGGTAGTTTTTGATTCGTTGACATTAATGACCATCAATGCATGATGGTGTTTCCTTCAATCACAAAGGGTAAGACTGTTGCACATAGTGTTTTCATTGATGATAAAAATATGTCATTGATGTCCAAGTGAAGGCTATGAGATAGCAAGAGCATTATTCTCTATGCTTAAGAGAGATGCAATACTCTCTATGAAGGAGTTTGAACAGTGGATGTCTTAGAATATCTCATAACATGAAGTTAAAGGTTCTTGAATTTATTTTAGTTTTTGATGAATTTATGGTGTTGAATACCCTACAAAGTACATGGTTTCTTAGATCTCATTGATACCTTTCCAATGGTACACCCTACTCTAAAACAATCCTCTTAGATGAGAAGTTATGGACATTTGAAAACCAAAACTAGTTGGAGGCCCAAACTATAGGGAAAAGACCCAAATAAAAAATTTGTTAACAATTACACATGTTCAAGGAAAATCCATCATTAAGAGAGAAATCCATGACCTTGGGCACACAAACATGTGCATTGAGTAAAATTGTTAATCGGTGTGCAACTCTTGTGTAAATCAAAGGTGACCCCTAAACATGAACAATGGATGGTGTCAAAAATTACATGATGTTTAAGACATTCCCCAAATCTAGTAGAATGATGACACATGGAAAAAAAATGTTAGATGACTAGAGACCCAGCTAAGCATTGATGCTTGGCACAATTTGTTTGGATATATATGATGAAGTGGATGAAGTTCGCATCCCTTGCCCACTCAATGATGACATAGTAGCTTGGACATGTGGAAAACATTTGCACGACATGACATGGTAGATATGTGAACATGTGGAAAGATACATCAACAAGTGATGTAAACATAATGACATGTCATCACTAGGAGTTTCCAAATGGAAATGAACAATTGAAATTTTGGATTAGGAAAATGCCCAAAATTAGTCACACATGGCACCCCTCCTAGGTTTCCATGTGCCATGATGATGTCATGTGAATGTAATCATGCTTGAGAGCAACGAATGTTAAGGACCCATTCTTCAGTAATGGTCACATGAATGAGGTTATGTTGAAATGAAGGGAATAAGCCTTGACGTTGTCACTCATAAGCTCCAAATCACATGAATATATTAATATGTGAGCATATGGATCCTATTAGACTTGATCAAAGCCTTGGCCTTCTAGGAATTATCACTTACATTTTGGTCGGCCCTCTTAGTACCATACTACATGAAACCCTTATATATACCAATGCTCATGCCTTTCACAAAATAAAAAATTGAATCAAATGATACGTTTTGAGTCTAGGCGATATTACAAATGATTTATTCATCATAAAGGTTTTCATTCTTTTTTCTTTATAATGACTGTTGATGATTGCATTAGCAGAACCCACCATGATTTGGTTACAGGTAGGTCCAACAAAATGAGTGAACTTTGGCTATGTGTGAGTTGAAAAATGATTGGTCCTTATGCCCAGTTCATATGAATGTTTAGTGGTCAATAAACTAAATTTGGAGGAGGTACATTATAGGCAACACTGGGTAGTGCAATTGGTATAGAGCTCCATTAACAGCTCTGAGGTTATGTGTTTGACCCCATTGGTTGACAGGTTCGATTTAAAGATGTTTTATTTTTATTTTTATATGTAGTCATTCTATTTAATCATTAGAAAACATAGCAGGGCTATATATAGAGGAGACACAAGAGAAAGTAAATTATGTAGAAGTGCCCAAAAAAGGGTATTTTGTAGAACCCCTAACTTTTAGATATTTTTTATATGTTTTTTATGAGATTTTTGGGTGAATATTTATGCAAACTCGGTTCCAAAATAATATATGAGATAAATGCTTAAAGATCAATCCAATCAGAGTTGTGTGATGCCCTTTGGACACTTATTTGATGGCCATAATCCGTTTTAATGATTTGAGGGGTTATGATTATGTTGCATTGGATTTGGATGCATTGTGAAAATAGGTTCCAAGAAGGGGATTAAGTGACCAAATTGAAGAATTTGTAGACGAAGAGTATGGACAACAACACAACAACTAGTGATAGTTACTTAAATGATTGTTTGTGTTAGTATTTATGACAATGGTTGCACTAATAATGGTTGAAGGTTGTGACAATGGTTTCATTGAAAGTGGTTGCATGCTATGATAATGACTATGGTGAAAGTGATTCAAGTGGTAGTGGTTGTAGGTTGCAAATTGTGATATTACCTATGGTTGAATGATAAATGATGACAGTGATCTAGTTTGAAAATGATATGAAACAAAGGTCTACAAGGAGTTGAAGAAGGAGGATGGAGATTGAATCAAGTTGGAACATAGAGTAGGTCAGGGCTTGCTCATTGTTGAGGTTGGTTACATAGCTAGGTTGTAGTTGTAGTTTATAGTGAGTAGTTTCTTGCATATTTTTCATGTTTGCTTCTCAACCAAGTTCTAGCCTACCACAAGTTGCAACTCACAAATGTTGGTGGTAGTTGTCTCTATCTAGTTGGAGCCTACAAATCTATGTAAATGAATTGAAGATTAAGAATAATAAGACTTGTGGTTTTCTCTAGTATGGGTTTCAACATAAAAAGGTTGTGTTTTCTTGTGTTGATATGATGGCCTCTTTGTTTACTATTGATATTGTGATAGCTCGATAATGCATTATTATATTTACTGATATATTGCAAGTGATTTAGATTGACTTCTATACTCCTAATTGATGAAAAGTTATAAATTGGTAAAATAGATGACACATTGATTCACCCCTACCCCCTTCTCAATGTGCTCTAGTGTCTAACAACACACTCCATATATTTGGTTTACATATTCTAGTTTCTATGTGTATTAAATTCTCTTCAATTTTTGCATACATATTTAGAAATTCCACTTAATGAATCTTGAGAAAATATCTAAACATGCATTTATAGAAAGCTAACTCTACTAGAACCTCAACAAAATTGCAAGAATACATCTCCAAAAATCCAACTCTAATGTAAATTCAATAAACATGTAGCCAATAATTCCTATAGTATAACCTTTAGCATTGATCTTAATAATATTATCATAGTCGCTGATACCATCCAGAAGGTCTCCTATAATTCCTAAACCCTATGTAATTATTTCTTGAACTTATACCCTATTCCATTTGAATATATAAATGTTAGAATAACCAAGACAATAATCAGTAAATAGAACAATTAAAAACCAAAGGTTCTAATAAGAAACCCACATGGACAAAAAACACATTACAATGAGCTCATGTACTTTTAATGGGATATCTTCACATAGGGAAAAAGGAACTAATGTATTCACATATGGAGCCATAATAAATACTCATTATTCAACAATCAATGGCTAGTTGATGTGTTGCCAATTCCCCACAAGAATGTAGGATACCTCATTTAACACACATATATATATATTATTAATTTAGTATTAGTATATATATAATATATTATAATATATTATATATATAATTATATATATATATATATATATAATAATATATATCCACATCAATATGCTACAATTGTCATACTAAACTAAAGGTGTTGCTTAGCATAGTTTCTCCTCTTATTAAATTGTTGGAGGTTTTATTTCTTTATACAAAATATTGGTTCTCTAAGGCCTCATTGATTCTTATGGCTAAAATTATTTTCCCCAAGGATATTTTCACATAATACAATGATATATACTTTCCACATAGAAATGATAATCACCATGGGTTTTTGTTATGAAATTCATATGTAAATGATGATGACAAATTATGGGTCAGAACCTTAGAACTTGGTACTATAGTACCCACAACGCTTGTCTTTCCACCATATATGTATTGTAATGACAAAAAATTGTATAGCGCATAGGCTTATATAGATTTGAAATTAGGTTATGTCATTCCCCAACTACATACAACTCATACGTTAACCTTAATATTTTTCTAGAACTTGTGAAGACTTACACTTAACTACTCCTTACAAATTTCATGAGAAAGTAATTGTATCATACCCTTACTACCTTACTCGTTAATATTTGTGGGTACCAAATTGCATTATTTGTAAACTTGCTAAGGAGAAAGACATGATGCATCCATATGACAAGATCACAGGTGTACAGTCTGTTGGCATTATGATACATGTGATACAAGTGTTGTCCTTGACGGCAGCTCACTCAGATGATAGATCATAGTGTAGCAGGTCATAGCAAAGATTTAATGATCAAAGAGAGGTATACGGAAGTTCACCTTGACAAAGGAGCATATACACGTGGGTTAACAGACCAAAAGGTGTGTATAATGTACACACGTAGTTTCACAAAAGAAAAGGCGCGTACATGTCGGAAAACTAAGTTTTGGTCCGTGGTACTTGGTCCATGGTATTTTGATCCATGGTATTGGTCCAAGGTATCTGGTTTGATGTATTGAACCCAGGTATTGGGTCCAAGGTATTAGTCCTAAGTGGTTTTGGTCCATGGTATTGAGAGAGGCCTAAAACTATATAAGGAGGAGAAGATCATTAGGCCAAGATGTGCAAGTGTGCAAGGATTGAATATCCGATAAAGTGAGAAATCGAGTATGCAGGTTATGGATTCATGATGCTTTGCTTGATCTGAACCAAGGATGCACTGATGTGGATGATGATGGATGATGGATCGAGATCTTAAAGCTTGGAATGTTTTATCATTATGTGGTTTGATCATGGATAAGCTAGATCTGAATTACTAATGCATGTTTATTCTATAAATGTTATGATCTGGGTATGATTGATGTCTGGAATAGCTGCAAAGTTATGGGTTAATATTTGCAGATCTGTATGCATGCTCTCTTTGGTAAAAGCACATATACACGATGGTTTGGTTCATCAAAGTAGCATATACATTATGAAATATGATATCTAAACTTGCAGATGGTTCTGGTGGTTGTTGCAAATTTCTGGGTTCTGCTCTATGTTCTGGTAACTATGTTTTGATGACTGGTTTTCACTGATTCAATTGTGGGTGATTCAGAGATTGATTGGTTGATGCAATGGTTGTATTGAAGTGGTGATTTCTTTGAGCTTCAATGTTGTTGATGGGTCCAATATGAAAATTGGATGAAATGTGGCCTTCATATTATGGTATTATGATCCAGCAGTATCCAGTTTGAAAATTTATGAAATGTGGTCCCTGGAGGAAGAGTAAAGATTGGAGCGTTCAATAGGCCAATGCCTACGTATTGGTAAATATAACGGCCAGTAGAAGAGCCAGGGGGTTGGATCTCCCTTCGAGTAGCAACTGGAAAATGAGAGAGCGTTGTAGCCTTCTATAGGCCAACGCCTACATACTAGTAAATATATCATCTAGTACAAGAGACAGGGGGTTGTAGCTCCCTTCTAGTGGTAGCTGGAAACCAAAAGAAGGTTGTAGCCTACTGTAGGTGGGTGCCTATGTACTGGTATGATTCTGCACCAGTACAAGATTGTAAACAAGTTTTTTATATTAAAGGAAGATGGCACCAGGTGGTTTTTTTCCCGCATTGGGTTTCCACCATATATCATGGTGTTCATCTGTGTTTCTTATGTGTGATGATCTATTATGTTTTACTGCATCTGTTTATTATTTATATGGTTAATGAAGTTCTAATGCACTGAATAAAGATCAACATATGATGAATTAACTGAATCACAAGTCTACTGGATATATGGTAGTTGCATTAAACACAGTTGTGTGTACACACGAGTTCCCTTAACTAAAGTAGCGTATATGAATTTGATTATAGAAATGAAAAGGTTATTGATTTGCTAATACTGATTCACCCCCCGCCCCCTCTTAGTATTATTTCCAACAATTGGTATCAGAGCAAGTCCTTTGGTAGAAGCTTGATCGCTTGAAGGAGATCTGTAGAACAATGGGAAAGAAAGTGCATCAGAAGAAGAAGACATCTCAAAGGAATAGCGACAACCTGCTGTCAGGTGGAAGCAAGTATTTAGATTCTGAATCACCTTAGATTGAAGAAGAACAAGCAAATGTTGCATCGGATGAACAAGATCTATTTAACAAAAGAGAGAGTGCCCTCCAAGAAGAAGGTTCCAGATTAAAATCTCAGTTGAAGTGTGCCTTCAAAGTACATCAAATGTCGCAAGACGAATTGATATCATTGAAAAATAAGCAGAATGAAGAACTACCTCAAGCAGATAAAGATCAAGAAAATGATATTGTAAAATTAAGGCAACAAGTTTGGACATATAGCAAAGGAATACAGGAACAAAGTACGAGCACCATACCAAAGGGAGAAAACATCATCACAGTCGAAGATATGGAAGAAGAAGGAAGTACAATCATAAATATGTGGCATAGCAAAGTATACTGACATGACAAATTTAGATGGAGCTGAAAGTGTGAAACTTCAGTTTTCTAAATCTCATACACAGGTTTCATGAAGACAAGTTGAGTATATACGCGAGTTCGAAGCTACACAATCGTGTATATGATGGGTTGAGGAAAAGTAGTGGAATAGACTCAAGAAAAAGGTGCTAATACGGTTCAGTCAATTACTTGTTGTGTTTGATGATGGTTACAATATGCTGATGATGTATGGAAATGGCTTGGTACTCATAAGATGTTGTTTAGAAGTGTTTTTGATCCCAAATTGATGTATATATGATTGATGATGATGCCTTGATACTTCTTGTTGATATATGCATGATCAAATCTGACAGGGAACAGATGGAAGAGGTTAAGAGGGAGCATATGCTTTGAATAATGCATTATTTGCATTATGGTTAGAATTATTTTGTGATCATGCTTATGTGGCTAAATGATACATCTTGCTACTTATTATCAGTTGGTCAAGAGAATGGTATTGCAGGTTACATGTTGTTGATGTTGCTGAGAGATGCTTATGGTGCAGATCATATATGGTGTATGATAGTTGCTGATGACTATCATGGTCTTGTTTAGATTGTTGGTTTTTGCTATAAAAGCCATGAATATCATTTGATGAAAAGGTCATGAAAATATATAATTTGTACCCCCACTATGCATGTGAAGGATGATGTAATAATTTCTATTTCAGTCATGTATAAACAGTTGGTATATCCCCACTTGGTTGGGTGGATGAATCAAAATGGTGTATCCCCACTAGGTTGGGAGATTGATATATGTATGAGTAATTGGTGATAGGAAGGTCATACTCACTTAGTTGAGTTATAGAGTCATGTTATTCTTTTGAAAAATATTTTTGCAGACTCTACATGTGCTCAGGGGGAGCAAGGATGGTTCAGTACATCTTAGCATGGACAAAGGGGGAGTTCGATCAGAGAATTCAACATGTGCTCAGGGGGAGCATGAACAGATTGGTACATATTAGCATGTAGAAAGGGGGAGCTCAATCAGATACTTTTATGTACTCAGGGAGACTATGGACAACATAATTTATATCAAGGGAGAGAATATCTTAGTCTGCACTTTGCCATTAATGTCAAAGGGGGACAGTGACTTGGTGTTGTTGTTTCCATCAAGTCCAAAGGGGGAGATTGTTGGCAATATGATACAGGTGATACAAGTGTTTTCCTTGATGGAAACTCACTCAGATGACAGATCATAGTGCAGCAGGTTAATAGCAAAGATTTAATTATTAGAGAGAGGTTTATGCAGGCTCACCTTGACAAAGGAGTGTATACATGTGGGTTAACAGAAAAAAAGGTGTGTATAATGTACATATGTAGTTTCACAAAAGGAAAGGTGCATACATGTTGGAAAACTAAGTTTTTGTCTATGGTATTTGGTCCATGATATTTTGATCCATGGTGTTGGTCCAAGGTATCTGGCCCGAAGCATTGACCCTAGGTATTGGGTCCAAGGTATTGGTCCTAAGTGGTTTTAGTCCATGGAATTGAGAGAGGCCTAAAACTATATAAGGAGGAGAAGATCATTAAGACAAGGTGTGCAAGTGTGCATGGATTAAATATCTGATAATGAGAGATCCAGTATGCAAGTTATGGCTTCATGAGATGCACCTATGTGGATGATGATGGATGATGGATCAGGATCTTAAGGCTTGGAATGTTTTATCATTATGTGGTTTGATCATGGATAGACTAGATCTGAAGTACTAACACATGTTTATTCTATAAATGTTATGATCTGGGTATGATTGATGTCTCGAATAGCTGCAAAGTTATGAGTTAATATTTGCATATCTATACATGGGTTCGCTTTGGTAAAAACATGTACACATTGGTTTGGTTCATCAGAGTAGCGTATACATTATGAAATATGATATCTGAACTTGTAGATGGTTCTGGTGGTTGTTGCGAAGTTCTGGGTTCTGCTCTGTGTTCTAGTAGTTATGTTTTGATGATTGGTCTTTGGTGCTTTAGTTGTGGGTGATTCAGAGATTGATTGGTTGAGGCAATGGTTGTATTGCAGTTGTTATTTATTTGAGCTTCAATGTTGTTGATGGGTCCAGTATGAAAATTGTACGAAACGTGGCCTTCGTATTATGGTGTTTTGATCCAAGAGTATCTAGTCTCAAAATTTATAAAACATGGTCCCTGGAGGAAGAGTAAAGGTTGGAGCCTTCAACAGGCGAGTGCCTACGTACTGGTAAATATATTGACCAATACAAGAGCCAGGGGGTTGGAGCTCCCTTCCAGTAGCAGCTGGAAAATGAGAGAGGGTTGTAGCCTTTTGTAGGTCGACGCCGACGTACTACTAAATATATTGGCTAGTACAAGAGCCAGGGGGTTGTATCTCCCTTCTAGTGGTTGATGGAGAATGAGAGAAGGTTGAAGGCTTCTACAGGTGGGTGCCTACATACTAGTATGAATCTATGTGAAGACGAGAGCAGGTGGTTTTTGTCCCAGATTGAGATTCCACCTTATATCATGGTGTTCATGTGTGTTTCTTATTTGTGATGATCTGTTATGTTTTACTGCATCTATTTACTATTTATATGGTTAATGTAGTTCTCATGCACTGATTAAAGATCAACATATGATGAATTAACTGAATCACAAGTTTACTGGATATACGCTAGTTGCATTAAACACAGTTGCATGTACATGCGAGTTCCCTTAACTGAAGTAGCGTATATGAATTTGGTTATGGTAATGAAAAGGTTATTGATTTGCCAATACTGATTCACCCCCCTAGTATTATTTCCAACATAGTCCTTTTTATTCCCCAGAATCAAAAGCTCAAAATGACTTGGGGTATAATTCGTCAGATTGACTACCCTCTTTTTCCATTAGTTGTTGTGTTTCTTCCTCAGAGTTGCAAGTTCTTCATCGCAATCTACGCAGGATCTAGCTTATAGTCATGTCATATGAGTTTTAATATTTTTTCACTCACAGAGCCATTTGATTTCATGGAATCGACCTTCATTCCATGGAACAATAGGTAAGTAGTGTCCCTTGGAAAACAAATCCCTCTTTTCACCTATTTTCTATAGTTGTTTTGTTTAAAATGTTATCCACGTTTCTAATTTTAATTGGTTTCTCTACTTTTTTCATGTTATTATTCTGCCTTTGTTGAAATTGTATGTTATTTAAGGTAGTCATAATTTGTAGATGATAATTGAATGTCTTTCTTATAACCCTTCTCTAATTTTTCTTGTTATAGGAAAGGGATTCTATTACACCACCGTATGATCCCTAAATGGAAAATTTCATTTCTCTGTTATTTTTACAAACTCTAACTTTGTTGGAGTCTTTCTTTTAATATGTTCTCCCACATAACCTGCTTTGATAATTATGAATTTAATTAGTAAGCTCGTTCTATTTTTTTAACAAAAAGGTATTCATTATTTGAGGTATATTCCACTCAAATTGTTTACGGTCCATACGAGGGTTTTTAACCTATATCCTTTTGTTTTTTTGACACAGGCTTCCTCTTGAGGAAGGGAAAAACATGTTCCCATTGACTCAAAAGGTGGCCATGGGACTACTGCTGAGATACATTATAAATTTCTCTTTTATTTGATTTTCAAGTGCTTTCCATTTCCATTTCATACTTGATTTATCAAAGGGGTTTTTGTTCTATATTCTTGCTCTACTGGTTAAGGGATTCAAAGAGCCATACTTTTCATTAAATTTGAAATTTTGTAATGGGTCCTACATAAATATTTACAAGGTAATACACCTATTGACCCATCCATTCAAGGTTCAACCACACTATTCCTTAGAGTTGTCCCACTTGTTTTCGGGTATAATATCATTCCTTTTTGTGCATCTGAAGTTAGATATGCTCTGATTTATAATCTAGTAATCAATGAATTTAATTTTGATGATTCATCTTTATTTCTATTTAGAATTATAATACCAGCTTGTATCTGGTACAACACCCTCCAATATTTTATCCTATACCCAATTTTGGATCCTTCCTTGATCTTATACCAGTCATTGTCACAAAATTTGAAACTCATTTTCTTTTTTTCTTAGAGTCTTCTGTTCTCATTTGCAAGATGGGTAGAGTGTCGTCTTTAACATGTTGGTTATTGTATCTTGTGTATAAGGTCGTTCTGGTGGTTGTAAGAGGTCACGTTTTTTCAAATTATTTGTTCCAACCTTATAAGCACTCGTTGCACTCATTTCAAAAAATATTAGCACTGTCACACAAGTGTCATCATGGTCACTGTAAAGTGCCTCTTTGGTGTCACGCTTATCATAACTTGTTGTAAAGTTGTCATATTGAGTGAAACAATTTGTTCATGTGTTCATATGATCTATGTTTGGGTGATCACTGTCAAAGTTCATCATTGTTCACATCGATCTCACTGATCCCACACTTAGCCATTTTCAGAAAAAAAAAAATTATGACTGGGAAACTTAGCTTCACTATGCCTCCCTTGAGATGTGCACTGCATAGTTTGAGTCCTCTAGTTGTGACCTTGTTTCTTGGCACTACGCAATGTGGATTTTTTTCCTTTAAGGATTGATTCACTGCATAGTTCTTATGCCCAAGCCCCTGCCTTCAATTTTATATTTGTATAGACATTCCTCCCAGCCCGGTCTCCACTATGCATTATACAATCACAAGACTCAAGATCAACCTCTCATCCCTTGAACTATGCAACTCCAAAATATCCTTTCCTCCCTTGTCTGCCCAAACTGCATAATGTGCATCTCAGTTCTCATTCACTCAGCTTGTTCGACTAGCTTCCAAAACTATGCAGTCTTTCCCCCTTCCCAACTTAAAATGCACACTTTGAAACATCAAGCCTTAAGCTCATTAACTAAGCCCTTTAAATGCATAGCTTTGTGGTGGCCTAACCTTCCTTAACTCTCAAAAATGCATAGTGAGCTCTTGCAGTGCCCATTCCTTCAACCTATCCTACTGGCTCAGGAAACTGCACAGTCTTGTCCCTCAGACCTACCTAAATTGCACACTACGTAGTGTCAAGGCTCATTATTTTCCTCTGGCTACTGGAACTGTGCACTGCATAGTCACTGAGTCCCTCTTCCCAGTCTACAACTTTTTATGGGCTTAGTTTGTTTATCATAATGCATCATCTTAGACTAGGGGATTTTTAGATTGGTGGCATCTCATCATGATTCAATTGTAGGAATAATAACCCTATGATGTCATGACAAGATGATGAATAATGAGAAGAAGGAGTGAATAATGCTCAAATAATCTCTCGCAACTGAAATTACAAGTTGATCAATCAATAGAAAGTGAAGGGCACTAGTTTGTGACCACTATGCAAGACTTGAGATCATTAAATATTCCTCATCACCAAGCCATGCAGAGGTGGAAATAAAAGAATTTTCAAGAGGACATCCAACACTTAGCAGCAACAATGGCTTGAAATTGTCACATCATCAAGTAGTCCATATCAGTAGTGTCATGTAATGTCATCTCTTCAGTGGCCATATGCCACCTCACTATAGTTGATTATGTATATAATATTCAAAATGTATTGTAAAGTGTAATTACAAAGGACATGCATGGAGTGTAAAGAGTCATGTAAGTTGAAAATTCATAGGTTGTTAAGTAGTCATGATGGTAGTTTAAGAGTCACCCTTTGTTATATATATATATATATATATATATATATATATATATTATATATATATATATATATAAATATCATCAATGTATGGCAAAAATAATTTTCACCTGGGCCCCTCCTGGAAGGCATCAGAGAGATAAACTAGTTCTTTGAGGAGCAAGGAGTGGCTCCAATGCTCCACTACTGGAGCTAGTGATGTACATTGTAAACATGTGTCTTGGAAACTTTACTTAATAAAAAAAGACTTCAAGGCTAGTATGTTCTTCATGCATGTATTAGGAATGTTTGTAAGAGTATTCTACGAATGTTTGTATTTCATGTTTTCTTTCACATATGCTAAGATAGTTGAACTATTTTAGTTATTTTAGTACTTATAATATTGAGAATGTGTTGGACTGTTTATTATTGTTTTCCCATGTTTGTGGAATATTTTGTAGGATATTAAGTTTTAGCACCTAAATCCGCCTTAGGCTGAAGGAAGGAAAAATTCAGGGTAACCACAAACTATGCTCAGTCTAATAGCTAACCGTAACGGAACAGGAGAGGGCTCTCTCCAAGTCACGCTCAGTGAATAAGTAAATGAAAATGGTCTAAGATGACTTACAGTGAAATATTGTTCTTAGGCTAGTAAGTGAATATGGATACAAGAAGCGATTTTTTATGAATAACTGAGTTTCTGGGATGGTATGGGACCAACAGATAGCAATGAACAGAGAATTTAATACAAAGGCACAGATTACTTCGTGGGGCAAGATAGGTGGAAAGTCTAGCAATTTAGTTTTGAGATAGCGTGGAATGGAGAGATTTCTTAGGAGGGTGAAAAGGGCATGAGTACATGAATCCTTTTCAATAGAAGAAAGAACACTAAACATGAAATTTTCCCACAGGAAGAGCAATAAAGATGAATTCTACCTTATCTAACTTAGAAAATTTCACTGGAAATGAATATGAAATGAACTGGGAAACATAACGAAATACATATGAAACATAAGAGACACATTTTCTACACTCACAACCACATGAATCTCATGAAACAGAGCCACTGCATTTCATTAATCCTCTGTCAAAATATACAATGAAGAAACAGAGTTTCTTTCCCACAGTCTCCCAGAAATTACAAGCCAACCAACCCTTTGCAAATGGTTTGTATACAATGAATAGAACATTCTACGAGGAGATAGAACGCCCAAGAGTTGGGGAGTTTCTCAAATCATTACAAAATGGAGATGGAAAGCCAACCATTAGCTACAGGTGCAGCGTTACAAACATGACAAATGGCTTTGGTGACCGATTGCCTTCCCTTTCCACTTGGATAGAAGCCAAACTCTTTAAACTTTGCCTTAGTTGCTGAAAAAACTGAAATGTAGATGAGCAGGCCCACATGTAGAAATTCGGAAATCAAAATTTCGTGAAACGGAGGTGAATTTGGCCTTTTTGCCTATATGCACCACGCCTAATTCTATATGTGCCGCGCCACTTTGGAGGTTGTTTTGAGGCACCTTCAGGAGTCCAAAATGTCTCCAAGTGTGCTTGTTGGAACTCCTGGACTGTCTAATTTCCAACCCAAGTGAAATTGCTGAATTTGGTGCTCATTTACCCCTCCAAATCTTCATTCTTCCAAGACTGCTTCCTGCGTGTCAAAATAGGGGCAGAGAGGTCATTTTTTGGGTGTTTTTGACCTCCTGGACACTCAAATCATGCCCAAATTTCTTTTCCAAGCACCAGTAGTCGTGATTTTTCATGATGAATCCAAAAATGCAAGCCGTTCTCAATTTGGATCTCCCAATCCTAAGCGTCGCGCCAGTGGCGAGGCGCACAGGGAGAAAAACCCTGTTTTGTGCACAAACTTGTCAAATGACCAAAAATGCCCCAAAAATGCTCCAAATTTCTTACCTAACTACCAGTAGTCATAATTTTTCATGCTTAATCCAAAAATGCAAACCCTTCTTGATTTGGAGCTCCCAAGCCTAAGCGTTGCGCCCAAAGCTATATGCGTCGCGCCCTTGTGCAGGACCCTTTTGGAGGCCTTCCCGGTGTCCAAATTGGGTGCAGGATAGCTCACCGGAAAGGTATTTGAGTCTGTATTCCATACCAACTAGGATTCGTCAATTGGGAGTTCATTTTCTCTGTCAGAAATCCAATCTCCCAACACTGGTCAAAATGTGCCCAGTGAGGCTGCCTCAAGGCAGGGTGCTGTGGAAGTCAACATTTGAAGGTCTTCCTCAACTCCACATTGAGATCATGATATCTCATTGGAAATATATTTGTTTCTAGATATCCGTTTGCTCATAAAGAAAGTCATTTGGCTAAACAAGCTAGGAGAAAACTTGATTTTTCCAAGGTCACTTTAGAGGTGCATCAATTCTCCCGAGGCAATTGTATTTTTCACATTTCTCTAAAACCATGACACCTGTGTAAAAAGTTAAGGATTTTTCTCTTCCTTGGCTTATTTTGGATAAAAACCTCTATCAAGTTTCCAAAATTCATCTTTTCTTGCTCAGAAACATCATTTGAGTGAAACCTATCCTGATGTGTGGGACAAGGGATTTGCCAAAATGAAGCGAAATGAAGGGGATAGGGAGATTCTAAATTCTTAAAAAAAAATTGGGAAGTGGGGAGGAAAGTTAGAAAGTAGGGGAAAGTGGAATCTCAGAAACTGAGTGAGGGGAAGGGGTCCAAATAGGCAAAACACAGGCCTAGCCTAGAAAATTGCCAAGTTGTAGCAAGAAACTAGGGTTTGTGCGAAAATGAGGAACTTGGGGGATTTTAGTGATGGGAAGTGTTTAATAAGGTACATTATGGATAGGGGAAGGTGTATGAACATCAGGATAGAATTTTTTCCAATGATTTGACCATCCAAGAGAAATTAGTTTCAAAACCCTAGGAGAGGGAAATGAACCTCGCCTAAGCGAAACTGAAGCATGAACAAGGTGTAAAATCATCGAGTGGAACTTGACATGATGATGACAACCATTTGAATTATGGTACACTCAGTTGAATGGTGACATGGAACATCATTTGGACAACTTTGACAAGGGTAAAATCAAACCCTAGACCTAATTCCTAGTGACCAAATTTTGCTTGAAGACTCACTGAAATGACAAAATTTGACCTTGACACCTTAAAATCACTTTGTAAGAGCATGTTTGGTCACTGGAAGAAGGCTGCAAAGACTGACACTAACACTAAGCATATCTTTCTTCATTTTTTGGTTGTGATGATGATAGTATCCTCTGTGGACTATTTCACTACAGGCTAGATGTATCCTTTTGGTTCATGTGTCTCTTCATGGGTGGTACTACTACCTCTCTCTTAGAGGTTCACTTTTCTCCCCTCTCTGGAGTAGAATAAACTTGACACATTTACAATTGAACACTCACCAGGAACACCTTCTTTCTTTTCAAATACACCATTGCATCCCTCTCTCTCTAGCTAATAGTTAGAGCCAAGGTATATCTTTAAGATATATGGAAACCAGGCTAATATTATGTATGGGGCTCCTACACCAAACAGTGTGAGGTATAATTGGAACTTCACATTATGGAGACCCCTTGGTTGATGAATTTCCAATAATGTCAACAATGGCACTAGAAAGAGGGCCAGATGATAAGCTGAGCCCATTGAATATGGTTTGAACCTCCTATATAAAATGGATTATACTCAAATATTACTCCCGAGTTATTTCTCTAATATTTCCATTTATCAATTTTCTATCCCCGATGATTGTGGAACAGTTGTTGATTTTTGGAATTGCGCAAACATGCTTTTTCAAAAATCAACAACTATTTTAGAAATCAACAATTGTTCCACAATGTATAAAAAGAGGGCAATTTACTAAGAAATTGTTCAAATTTTGGAGAACTCGGAGACTAGGCCACTGTATTCCTCATATCATCATTGATTAATGAAAGAATTAGAAGTTTCCATGAGTTTTGGGGTATAATTTTGTAACCTTCTCTGTTATGTGTCATGTTATGTTTTCCTCTTTCAAGTATAGTAATGAAGTTACAGGTATTTTTTTTTTGCATGTAGATAAAGTTAAAATTCCTTAAAGGAGTGCTCCTATAATTGATGTTCCCACCTTCTTTTCTAAGTTATAGATAATAGTTTCTATGAAAGACCAGCATATTATCTTTAACTTCTCCCAAAGTCAAAAATAGTAGTTTCCGTGTTAAGTAGCATATTCTCTATGATTCAGTTCTCAATTCCATAATTCTTCTAAGTGATGGATAGTAGTTTCTGTGAAAGATCGGCATACTATCTTTAACTTTTCCTTCAATCTTTCTTCATTCATCATTTATATCTAGCAACAAATGACATTCTAAGTTGTTCTTGTCATACATATACTAAGGGTTAATGACCAAGTTTTCAAGTCCTTCATTTAAAGACACAACATATATCTAAGTGACAAATAAGTGACAATAAATAATATTTATTAATGTCTTAAGCACAATTTCCTTACAGCCAGGAAATTGGTTTCTTAAGGAACAACAATACCTATGCCATTTCATACGTGTATAACATTCACTTAGCTTTCTTCATCTCCTTATATGGTTTCTAGTTGACTCAAATTTAACTTTTTATTATACATATACCACTTTGTACTAGGTACAAGGTTCCCTTAGATTTATTCGTCTCCTTATAGAGTTTCTTTAAGCTTTTATCTAGATTGTTAAGGCCTTTGGTATTCTAGCTATCATCAACGACTCTAGTTTCACACACCTCCTCTTCCATTATATAACAATATTTGACTGAGGATTTTTTTCTTTATACTCAAATCTACTTGTACAAACATTTTTTAATCCTGGTTCTTGAGATTTTAAATTATCATTCCATATTATGTAACCATTAATTAAACTGAGTCCAATGTAGTCAATATAGCACCTATTCTATTGCATATATGATTTTTGGTACAAACAACTTATTTTTTTGTTTCCTAGCTAAATTAACTATATTTGATATCATTCATCCATGTTTCCTACCCTCTGTGTTTCTATATACATGGAGTATACATTAAGCTTCCAACAATTAATTTATATGTCTTTACTTCTATTGTACAATATCTTAACTTCTATATCTTCTGTGTTTATGCATACCTTGCATAACCATTTAGCCATATGTATATGAATTTATTTCCCATACATAATAATTATTTATCTTTATAATTATTCAACTCTTCTATATCTTCTTTGTTTATGCATACCTTGCATAACCATTTAGCCAGATGTATATGAATTTATTTCCCATACATAATAATTATTTATCTTTATAATTATTCAACTCTTGAGACTTGGAATATCTTAATTCCAAGTTAGTTTCTATCCCTTATATGAAAACTATAATTAGATATTCAATATGAAACATTTATGCATACCATTGCTGTAATTTACATAAAAAAAGTAGTTTGTACAAATTAAAATTTTCTTACAAAAATTAAGAATGTAACAAAGGGTTATCTATTTAGACTAAACTTCACATAATACATAGAATACATAATTTTATTAATATATACAATATCTACTAAACAATAACAAGTAACCAACATACACGTAACTTTAGACTTACTTTGGAATTTCTAGAAATAATTCATATATTAACATTCCAAACTATATTTGGAACACTTTCATAAATCTCCTTTCCCCATTCATCATATTAGTATGACGAGGCCTACTTTATACAATTTTAAGCAAGCAAATCCTATTTTCTTCTTATCACTCAAAATTACGTACATATGCAATTTTCCATTTAATTATCTAATATATGCTACTCATTCTTCTCTTATTATTACTAACTCTTTAAGGGGGGATGTAATTCTAAAAATTCACCTTATACATACATGTATGTATTTCATTGTGTTTCATTATGCAAGGCTTTTCTCTATTCCACTGACATAACTTCTTTGTCTATTCATTATTTAATATAATGATGGGATATAATTTAGTAGTTTTACAATATATTCGTACTTAGAAACCACATACATTACTAAATTCTTGAAAATACCTATTACTACATATTAAGGTATTCCTTCTAAGTGACGACAAACCAATTAATAATATTTATAGACTAATACATTGAGTAGAAGATATTATTTAGAACATGGTATAAAACTTGTTTACTTATCTCAACTATGGGAAATAAAGTGGGAACCAACACATTCCACCCAACCAACAAGTTGCACTCCTAACAACTCCCTCCCTTCCTCCTTAATTTCTAAACAAACTGTATTTGTTTTCACTTAGTGGTATTTATTACTTTCCTCCCTAACTCTATTTTCCTACCAACGTCCTTCTTTTAAGGTTTTCCGACCTTTTTCTTTTCCTAGGCTCTTTCGAAATAGGAAAGATATTTCATTTTTGCCTTCTTAAGTATGGATTTATCTATAGCAATGATCAACCCTTTCTTCCCATCTAAAATTACATTTATTTCCAGTTATGGTGTTTCCTAGTAACAACCTTTTCTCCCCATAATCTTTGATAATTATGGAATGCTAAAATTATGACCACTAAATTCACTTTTCTTTTTCTATCCAAAACTTGTGTTCAACCACTTTAACATTTTTGGAACAACCAAGAAAACCCAAAATAGTAATCTGCTATTTTTAATATTATTTCCCATAGAAAAAATACTTTTATATAATTCAATTAAACTTACCCGCAATGAACATTTCCACCTAAATAATTACAAACAAATATAAAATAATAAAACATGAAAAAGATAATTACATCACTAATATTAAAAAAAATACATTGCCCCTTCTTCTTTCCTTCCCTTTTCAAGATAAATGTTTTTTTCTATTTAGTTCTTAATTGTAAATTGATCCGAACTTAACCTTATTTACTATAATAT